>OMKK01002243.1:17909-28399 GCA_900302305.1 Polymixia japonica | reverse complement strand
CCCATTTCCCTCAGCTTGTCCTGCCGCTCTTGAGAACCTGACCATGTGCACGAGAGAAAACAAGTCAATAGAAATTCACTTTAGGATCACAACACAGTGCTGAAGGTTAAAAATAAGTCAACCCTCGTCTAATTGTCTCCCCCGTGTCTTCTACTTTCCCCTCTTCCTCTCACTTGTCTCCCCACCCTGTCCCGCTCCAACCACAGCATCTACCAGCAGCCTAGCCCTGTCCGTGTCTCTCCTCTGTGCTCTGGTGTGTCCCTCACCATCCTCCTCGTTCCAGATCAGGTTTGAGATGCAGAAGGTGGCGGCCAGCTGCAGCTTCACATTCGAATGCCCCTGAGAGGAAGAAGGAAAAATGAAAGAGGAGAGAGGGAAAGTGAGAAAGACAGAAGCCTCAGAGAGAGAGGGGGGAGGGATTACTGTTGCAGATTCTCATAGTTGAGCACAACATTGACACCGAACCATGTTGCGCTTGACTGGTCAAGAGAGTACATAGGATGAGCTAGACCGTGTGGTTAGTATTAGATTAGAGGAAAGACTGTACCATGTAGTATTTGATTTTCTGGAGCATGTCGTCATTGGTCATGATGAGTTCCTTGGCAGTGTTGCCATCGGCGATGTTGGCCAGGATGCACAGAGTCTAACAAACAGAGAATTGAGTTATACTGGTGGTGTCTCACATATACTCTTGTTGAGTAGACATGGACATAAAATTCTCATCATTCATAGGCCTCAAGAGTTAGGAAACCACACATTAACATATTGTTAAATATTTCATGGTTATAAGTAGGGATGGGTATCATTAAGATTTTAACGGTACTTTTTGTTATTTTCTCAGAGAAAAAAACTAAACAAATTAAGAACAGAATTATATTATCAAATTCTTACATAAGAATTAAAAGCTCCACCTTGAACAGATGTCAAGTAAATGTAAGTACATTGTGCTGATAATACCTCTCTTTCACTCTTAAGTAAAAAATTGAATGCAGGACTTTTTCTTTGACAGTAATTTTACTGTGTGGTATTAATAGTTTTACGTAAGAAAAACGTTTTTGAGTACTTCTTGTACCACTGCCAATACCAACATTCAGTTAGAAAAAGGGTGAAAATAAAGCACGACAGAGTTTGCCTGCAGCCCCCAATTCACTAAATCTGCCCCTGCTGAAACTGAAACTGCAAACTTCTGAACGACAGTTCAGATGATGCTCTGACCATTTCAGATTGAATTTATGAACTCACCCATAGCTAAACAATCAGATGGCTAATAGTTACTTTGAATCATTAACCCATGTTCGTATAATTTAGTTAACTCCGTGTGTGGGCTCTAGGCTGCTAGCATACATAACATACCTGACGGAGATGAGGCAACGAGAGATAAACTACGAGCTAGGCAGTCGAGGACTGTGCATTTCTCCGCCTGTATGTGATGCACTTTTACTAGATGTTTTGACAGATTGCTCATGTTTCTGCCCTTACGTGCAAAAGACTTGTTGCACTTGTGGCAACGAGCATTGTCAGCATCGACTCTAGTGAAGTGTGACCACACTTTTGAACGTGTAGTTCTCTCCACCATTGTCACTCTGTGTGTGTGTGTGTGTGTGTGTTGCACAGTGCTGCAGTATGTGAGAGAGAGAGCTGCCCCCGCCCCTCGCACACAGGCTCAGAGAGAGAGAGCTCCCTTGTGGATTGGGAATAGCGAAAATGCATCATAGACGAATAGTCTTAATCTTATTGCAAATTAGAAACAGAGTTGCTGAGATAAAATGTGCAATATAACGTTTATGTAGCAATAATAAATAGGAAATCTATTTTCTTAATTTCTCCAGTACCGAGAGCAGAACTGATAACGTCGGATCTTATAGATACTATGGTCTTTAATTAATTTAGCACCGGGGCCCGTTTAATACTGGGTTTCAGTACTCATCCCTATAAGTCTCATCTGCAGAATCTTAACCTACCCAGCCGTGCGGCTTTTTGATGAAGCTGCAGGTTGAATTCTATATCCACCGTGTTCTCCTGAATATGCATGTGCATATGTACCTGAGAGAGAGCAAGTGAGCTCACCTGTTCTTTGACCTCTATGCTGTGCTCTCCTTCTAGGATGAGGGTGACAGCCTGCATGATCTGCTTCCCATGAGAACTCATGATCTGGTCGATGTGCTGACCACGGAGAAACAGGAGAGGACAGTTAGTGTGTGTGTGGCGTGACTCAGTGTATGGGCATACAAGTAGAGCATGCAGGATCTTTGAGCATGTGCTTTTGTGGTGTGTAGTTTTGAGGGAAAAAATCTGTTCCGTGCATAAGAAGTGACTTATTTTACGTAAACGGACGTTGGGAGTAGGTAAACAATAGCTGAAAACAACAAGAAAAGGCAAGTGCTATCTTCAGAAACTGAACCTGCAACTATTCCAAAGAAGAAACGAGTGTGTCTGAGGAAGGAAACCTTTTAAAATAAGAGAGCGATCGTTGGCACGGATAGACAGTTACTGCAAACTGAACTCTAGGAAGCAGTATCAAAACAGTGGCAGACCCATGTCAGCATGTAGTATGTAAGAGTGGCGCTTTCAATGTGACCGTTTCCATGTCTGTGTGTGTGCGTGTGTGTGTGTCTCACCGGGCGCGTTGACAGTAGATTGCGCAGCAAACCTAAGGTCTTCATCAGCACGTTGGTGTCGGGGTCTGAGAGCAGTCGGAATAACTGCTCCGTTCCCAGAGACCGCACTATCTCCACCTTGACCTTCTGATCCGCCTGGAACGCCATGTTCTACACACACACACACAACACATCTGCATTGAAATCATCTGACGATAAGTGTGAGCAGGTGTACAAATGGCTGGTCGGATGAATGGACACAGATGGATTGCTGAATGGATGGATGAACAGTACAGAGATTAAAGTCTTAAGAGGAAGCTGGTGGTATAAACAACATATAGAAGACCCTTCTCACCATCAGGGCCCAGATCCCGTTGACTCTCAGTGCAGGACTGTCACTCTGGGTCAGACTGCATAGTAACTCAATCACCCCCGACTCCAGGATGGGCTGGAGACACACACACACACACACACACAGACACAAACACAAGATTGGTTTCAAGATTGGAAGAATACGGTGTACAAATATCTCATTGTTGTGTATGCACAGTATACTATAAATGTAATCGTGTGTGTGTGTGTGTGTCTGTGTGTGTGTGTGTGTGTGTGTGTGTGTGTGTGTGTGTACCTCTTTGCTGGGTGAGAACTCCAGCAGTAGGTTGCATAGTGTAGAGGAGGCCATGACCAGGACCTCATCCGGGGCGTTCTGCAACAGCTACACAAAACAGCAAATACATTGTATTGACACACAGTTGTATCTTGCCACATGAAAAACACACAACGCGCCCACCACGGACCCCCCTTGTTCCCTTGTATTCATACATCTCAAGTTGGCCACCACAGGCAAAAGGAAAGGAAAATGATAAAGGCGAAAGGAAAATGATATTAACACGATCACAAAAGTTTTCCCTGCAGCACCAAACAAGTGTAGTCTTTATGTCTCCAGTTAGTGCCATTATTATGAAAAAATAAACAAACCACAAAGTGCTGAGGCACCAAAACCAATCATAAATATTATCACCCCCGCCGCCACTGTTATGAAGAGGTAAATGCTATATGAACAGCTGCTGACCTTCATGAGGGGTTTCCACACCGCGTGGTCATGGAAGCTGGTCCTCAGCTGTTGGACCGACCGTGACAGACTGTGTAGACACCTGGACACGCACGTGCACAGACAGCAGGGAATTAGTCATTTATCAGTACAAAACCGAGAGGGAATTTAGGGAGGCAATATCCAGCAGAATGGATGGGTCAAAGACATAGTTCAAAGAGAAAGACAGGAGATGGAGTGCAGTCATTTGTCAGTCAGAGAGAGAGAGAGCGAGCATGACAGCAAGGAAAATAGAGACTGAAGAGCCAGAAGGCTAAAGAGGTTGGCAGTAAAGTCACACTGCTACAACAGCATGAATAGATGGATAGATGAAGCATTGAAGATGGTTTCCAAACCTCACCTGACAGCTGCTAGGCGGACTTTGATGCTGGATTCTGATAAACCACTGACTATCCTGTCCATCATGTTCTCTGTCTCTGTGATCTGTGGAGACAGGAGGAAAGTGGGGATGAGACTGTATGCCCCCTCACACCCACCACACACACGCACACGCACACACACACACACACACACACACCTTCTTGCGGATGTCCTCATCATTGGAGCCCAGTGAGGCATACAGTTTGAAAGCAGCTTGTCTCAGCTCGTGCGCATGTTTCAGGTCATGGTCCAACTACACAGGAGACACATCAGACAGAATGTCAACCAGTTAACAATGTCAACAAGTGACGAGAACTTTGAGATTAAAGAAAAAAAAAAAGTTTTTAAAGTGGTTTAGTTTTCACTTCCTGGTTGTAAAATAGATCCATGAAATGTTCTATTAACTCTGGCTGGACTTTTATGAGTTGCTTGGAAACATTAGCAGCAAATCATTCCATTAGGAAACACTGGGAGTTATTGGTGCCTAGCAGATTGCAGTGGTATCACTCTCTGTGGATTATTGGCTTTATAAAGACTACAGAGAGCTTGCCAAACCGCTGTTGTTTGAAGTTGTGAGCAATATTGTCATCCCAATGGGCCTAATTAAGAATAAAAAGTTCAGGTAAGGACAGCGAGACTAGCTTGGCTATCAGAGACTAACATCAGAGACTGACATGACTTGACATCAGACTCAGACACACACACACACACACACACACACACAGAGACCCACCCTCTTGATGTCAGTGATGGCGGAGACGGAGCTGGGGTACTTGAAGTAGTCGGCCAGCATGGCCACCAGGTGGTCGGTGGTGCTGGCGATCCTCTGTAGCTCCACGTCCGGCTCCATCAGGTAAGCCAGGGTTTCTGCCCCCTCCACCCGCTCCTCCAGCAAGCGCTCCTTACTGCACATCCGCACCAGGCACGGCAAGGTCTGGGAGGGCGCAGACAAGATGAGGAATTCACATCACATACGGGGAATGACCTATAACTAATACAGTTTAACGGCCCAACCGATGGACATGTCCCGTGGACGCGGAGTTCTCTGACAAACCTGACCTTTAGAACTATGCAGCCGTCGTCGGTCCTGATGGCTCCCGCTCGACACATGTAAGTTAGACTGGGGGAAGAGAGCGTAAAGGAGACAAAGGCTAGGAAAAAACAATAGGAGTTTATCTTTGGTGAACATACTGAATCTATAATGAACTGAAACGACTGAAGCAACACGTCAGTGTCACTATCGCTGATAGTCACTCACCATTTGGCTGCTGTTAGCTGCATTTCAATGGGCTGATCCCTTTGCATCATTCTGACAAATACCTGAGAGAGCAGCTCACCATCCACCAGCACTAGCAACACACACATCAAAAAGCTACTGTTAAAAATGTGATAATCATGGAGAGTAGAGTTGGGTAGACTACACTAGACTAGAGTCATTTTCTCACCATTCACCAGTGTCATGGAGACCTGAGTGTTCTCATAGGCCAGGACAGAGAAACACTTTAACGCCTGCATCCGGACCTGGGGGAGAGATGGTGTCCGGAGGTAGAGGTGAGACGACAACTGTGTGAGATATCTGCATTATATTATATTACATAGAATGGACATCCAAGTGTGTGAGCGCGCATGCAGGTAGACACACACACACTTACCTTATAAGAGGGAGAGATAAGCAGGGGAGCGATGTTCTGGATGGCGCCGTGGTTGAAAAGAACTGTCTGATGCTCTGGGGTCTGGACAGCACGCGTACACACACGCGTACACACACACACACACGCGTACACACACACACGCGTACACACACACACACACACACAGTATCCTGTCAATGACGAATGTCAGCCAAGCGATTCGATTGGTGTGACGCAGTCCATTGTGTGCGTGTGTTTGTGTACCAACCTTGCAACAGTGGGAGAAGATCTGCGTGATGTACTCCTGTGTCCTCTGTGAGCGGCTCATGAGAGACATTAGATGGGGGATCACAGTGGGGTCCTAAAAATGACACAGAAGCACATGCTTTTACGAGAAAACACACCAACACTGTCAAATGCTCCTGAGCGTCGCGTGTACGAGGCATCTTACAGTGTAGAGCAGCTGTACAGGTGTGACTGGGCTGATGAAGACTGTTCTGAGACATCGGAGACACGCCTCAATGAAGGTCAGGTCTGGACACAGGAGACCTGGACGCACGGACAGACACACACACACACACACACACACATACAACACAGGAATTGGTTAGGTCTGTCTGTCTGTCTGTGTGTATGCGTGTCTGTCTTTGTGTGTGTGTCTGTCTGTCTGTCTGTCTGTCTGTCTGTCTGTCTGTCTGTCTGTGTGTGTGTCTGTGTGTTAAGTGTCCAGACCTTGGAGCAGGGCAGGGATGATGTGACAGTCCACTAGGGACTTGATGTTGTTCTCAGTGCCCATGGCTAGGCTGCCCAGCACCACGGCACACTCCGTCCGCAGCTCTGGAGTAGACGAGCCCTGCTGGAGCAGGTATAGTAATCTGGAACCAACAGACAGACAGACAGACAGACAGACAGACACATACATACACACACAGAAGTGAGTGTAATATAAATAGATGAAATGTACAAAATCTCTATATAAAGTCTATATTTTGCAAAAGGGCTTATACTATTGTATTGTATTTTTTTATTTGATCTCATTACTTTCTGTTTCTGCCAAACTGAAACTTTTGTATTTTTGTGTGTTTATTTGGCGATTGTTGTACATAAACATCTTCTGAATAATATTCTTCTGAATGTCACTTCCCTGCTACCTGTTCTCAATGACAAATTAATATGGAAGGTCAACAAGTTGCATTGTTGTAGAAAAAAGAAAAAGCGTCAGAGAGAGGGAGAGGGAAAAGAGAGAGAGAGAGAGAGAAACAAGAGGGAAAAGAGGAATGAGGAGGGTGTGTGATACACATACCTGGGCACAGCTCCCAGGACAATCAGGTTAGCTTTCTGCTTGTTGTTCCCAATAACAGCATTCTTCATGTCACTGTGAAGACACACACACACACACACACACACACACAGATGAGTGGAACTTTCCTCGCTATTTATTAGCAATCACAACAAAAGTGTTTTGCAGACATCAACAAAAATTATAAGCTTTGCTTAAAGTGTGTAATAGGGGTTTAAAAAATCCCAATTATTGTAAACAAAAAAAGGGGTGCAGAGGTGCAGGTTATGTTCCATTAAACAAGTATTTACACTTGTAAATACGCCACCTGAACATTAAACCAGATTCTTTAGAGGCGTGATCATTCTTTGGTGGGTGCTGTCGCAACCAAACCAAATGTGGGATGACATTCTTGGCAGCCTGGACTCTATATCAACTCTTAGCCTTAGTCTTGGTTAATTGTTCTCAGACTGTTCAGAATACTATGGGCCATGGATGCGGTAAATATTCTGGGCTTGATCCTCCAGTACAAGGATACCAGCATGACTTAGTGAGGGCAAAATGTTATCAACCTTTTTGCAAAGACCAGGCATACATAATTAAGATGTGCCAAACTTTGTTGTAGGTCATCTCCTGAGCCTGTTCAATTCAAAATGATGTTGCCTGCAACAGTTCCAGAAGTTACACTGATCTGAATGTGCCACCTAATGGTATCAAATGGCAGGTGAATGAGGCTAGCGGAAAAGTACAGCTGCAGCAGACAGTCGAGCCAGAAAGCAGCTGGGCTAGTGGAGCAGCTCAAAGCGTAACCAGAGCTAGGCTAGTCAGAGTTAAAAATAAAGATGACACGGTCAGAGTCCAGGTCACCATGGTTGAGGAAGGGCAATAAGAGAGTCACACAAGACTGTGAAATGCACTTCTAACAGACTGTCACGTGTCAAGCCTGCACATGTAAACACACCGTCATACAACCACAAAACATCGCCAACAGTCTTTCTCAAAAACAAGCTCTATCCAGCACACACACACAATTGTATGCCTTTAAATATAAACAAGAGATAACTTTAATTGAAAATAAACATCTCTCCTGTACATCTGTACAGAGGAAGACAACCCCTGATACATGCTGCTGCACTTACATGACTCCCTGCAGCACTTTCTGTGGGTCGGGGTCGAACAGCCGGTCAACATAGTGGCGACTAGTGGCAGTGACCTCCTGCATGGGGATGAGAAACAAAAACAACACAAACATGAGTGACACACAACTATTTACCAACACAAGTGACCTTTTTAGCTGGGGCCACAGATAGCACTGACCACCAGGCGCACACAGGCATAAATGAGGCTTATTCAGTCTTAGTCACACACTGACGCCAACACCGGCATCCATGACAGCAGTCTTGAAAAGCTGTTACATATCCATGGCACTGAGTATCTGCGTGCATGTCACTTGATAACTGTGTTTATGTTTACATCAGTAGCCTTATCCAGAACTTTCCTCATAATCACTGAGGAGCAAAACACATCGCACGATGCTCTCACCCAGGTTTCTACAAGATGCTATTACTGGCCTCTGGTGTGGGACAAAGTTTTTAGCAAATATTTGCAAAGACTTTTTTTTAGTAAAACATGCCTATACAGATCAAAGCTGCATTAGTTACAGTGCTTACCAGAGATTTATATTTATGAATACTTTAATGGTTGGTCAGTTGAGATGAGGGTTAAAAAGGTAGACATTACTCAGCATGTGGTATGTCTCAGCACAGTCATTAGTCATATTTTGGAGATATAATCATCAGCCACTGGTTTGCCTTCCCTCAGACATGAAATATCATACTAACATGATATAGCAACAACACAGAGTTACAACAATAAATTAACATAAAATCACATAAATTTGAGTAACGTTAAAATGATCAGATAAAACATTTGCACACAGACAACCTGGACTCAATCGATTTCACCATAGTTTAAAAATCGTTCAGGGTTACTATGTTTTGAAGTTTAAGACCAGTCTGTAGATTGTTCCATACAGCAGGTGCAGAAAAGCTTTCTTTCCCAGTTCTGAGCGGACTTTGGGAAACAACAAATCACAAAATGTCCTTAGAATGGAGATTGTATTTTCCATATTTCAAGTTTAAAAGAGAAGATAAGTAAGTAGGAATTTTGCCAAGAATGGATTTGTAAATAAAAACATAGCAATGACTGAGGCGGCGTGTACATAAAGCAGGCCAATTCACTTTGAGTATAATACACAGTGGTAAGTAAGAGATCCACAGTTTGTAATGAATCGCAGTGCCCCCATGATACACACTATCCAGCATATGAAGACAGTGAGCAGAGACATTCATGTACAACACATCACCATAATCAATGACAAGTAAAAACGTAGACTTCACCAATTTCCGTTTCACATAAAAAGAAAAGCAAGACTTGTTTCTATAGTAAAATCCTAGTAAAAGCTTCAGCTTTTTTGCAACATACTGGATATGTGCCTTAAAAGACAAGTGATCATCAACTAAAAACCCTAGGTGTTAAAAAGTAGATACCAACTCAATTTGTTGACCATTTCTGGTAACAATTTTCTCGGACAATGCTGATCTTACTGTTCTTGAAATAAGTTTTGTTTTATCTGTATTTAGAACAAGTTGCAGTTGACTGTTTTGTTTGTTTGTTGTTCTTCTACTCTAGCAAATGCATACTGAAGATATGCAAAAGCTTTAGCAGGAGTAGGTGCAAAGCAGTAGATTACAGTGTCATCAGTGTAGAAATGTAAGGCTGAGTTTGGAATATTCTGTCCAAGGCAATTTATGTATATAGTAAATAATAGTGGGCCCAGAACCAAACCTTGTGGGACCCCCTTGTGGACTTGAAGTACCTCAGAGGTAGCACCCTCTAACTGAATAGCCTGGGTTCTGTCTGTGAGATAGTTTGCAAACCACCCAACTGCATGTTCAGAAAAACCAGTAGCTGTAAGACGTCCAATTAAAGTCCAATTAAAGGCCTTAGAGAGGTCTATAAAAATACAAAGACAGCACTGCTTGTTATCTAGGGCTTCAGTTATATCATTTCTGACCTTCATGGCAGCAGTAATAGTACTATGGTTTTTGCAGAATCTTGACTGAAATGTAGACAGTATAGAGTTGGTAACCGAGCATTATTTTACTTGTTCACTGACAAGACAAGACAGAGAGTTTAGAGATTGGTCTATAATTATTTAATATAGTTGGGTTTCCTCCTTTCAAGAGGGGAATAAGGCAGCTTTCCAGTCCTTGGGGATTTTATTTGTTGATGAGGTAAGGTTATCAATGTGACACAGTGGTTCAGCTATAAATTCTGATGCCAGTTTTAAAAAGACACGCTCCAAGTTATCTGGACCAGCTGGTTTTCTAGGATTAAGTTCTTTTAGAGCTCTAATGACCTCTGTTGTGGTAAAGGGGGTGAAGTTAAAGACCTGAACATTGCCAGTGGCCCTGTCATTAATTGGAGATACTCTAGGGGGGGGGGGGGGG
>OMKK01002243.1:0-10526 GCA_900302305.1 Polymixia japonica | reverse complement strand
GGTACGGGGGTGAGTGGAGGCCGGGTCTCCCCTAGCCTGGCCCAGCCCTGCAGGTTGATTGAAGGAGACAGGACGGTGGAAGGGCTGTGGTAGTGTTGTGGAAGGTGGAGCAGGGTGAGGGTGCAGCGGTCTAGTTTCCACCGCAGCAGGCTCGGGTAGAGTGGGCATCGGGGTCCTGGAGGTTCACTCCCCGGTGCCGCGCCGCGTGGGTAGGGTTCTGGGTGTCTGTTTTTGGCATCTTTTTTGCTGTGTTAGGAAGAGGAAGTGAAATGTTTTGACATCAATCAATGTCATCAATGTTAGTGACATGTTTTGTCTTATCAAGTTAAGAGGAGCAATAGACTGAAGAATGATTCCTACAAATGAACTTGAACAGGACTGGGGGGAAAGAAAAATCTAATTTTTCTTCTAATATAAGGGTTTATTCCATTCATAGCCTTGCACCGTTTGCTCATATATAAATTGTGAATGAGGGCAGAGAGAAAGAAACTCACCAATGGCCAGAGAGAAACTCACCAATATATAAATTGTGAATGAGGGCAGAGAGAGAGAGAAACTCACCAATGGCCAGGAAGAGTTCATTGACGTTCATGGCCGTCTTGGCAGAGGTTTCCATGAAGAGCAGGCTAGTGTCTTCAGCGTAGGTCTGGGCTTCCTGTGACACACAACATAACAAATAAAATACTATCAGTGGGGATTTCAAAAGCCACAGTCATTAAAATTGCTTGAATGCAGCACTCAATACAGTTGAGCTTAGCTTTAAAGGGACATGGTCTAAAGTCATCCCTCTAGCGTTTACAAGGTGAAATGCAATTGCAAAATAAAAACATTCAACGACATTGAAATATATCTCTAGTACGGAGCCCTGCACTGGCCATTTATACATTGTGAACACATAATGACATTTCATGCAAATGACTCAATAAATCAAGTTTTTTTTTTTCATGCTGGAGTATGGAGCACCACATTGACCATGTTAACAAAATATATACTTTGAGGTAACAAAGTATTGATTAATTTGCACAAAATGTCAAAATGCGCGCACACTGTATAAATGGCCAATGTGGGGCTCCATACTTTAGCATGAGTAGTAAACAAACACAACTCTCAATAGCCAAAAACTGTCTTGACAACCAATTTAATGTGATACAGGGCAGAGAATTTGCCAAGGCCATGGGCTAAAGAGAAAGTAGAGAATTTGGGCCAATAAAAGGGAAAGTGCTGAAATGTTTTGGGGGTTTTTTTGGGTTTTTTTTTAAAGAGTACATTACCTCATACTCTACTAATCTCTTCTCTGCCAGGTCTGCCTTGTTCCCAGCCAGAGCAATGACAATGTTAGGACTGGCCTGTCTCTGCAGCTCCTTCACCCAAGCCTTAGCTCTTTCAAATGTTTCCTGCACAAACACAGAAGACCAGGGGGAAATGAAACGCAAACACACAGGTATAGGTGAGTCAAAGAGGAAGAGAGAGAGAAATCCCACATGTTACAACTGGTTTGATAGAGGAAGTTGTTTATGCAGATGACTTGAATATCCTGATTCTGAATCTTATTAATCAGTTGGGGGATATAAACTCTTGACCATGCTGAGCAATTTGTAGTTAATCAAATGCCATTGCCATAAAAGCCCAACATTCTTATAATAATAATAAACTATTTGTATAGCACCTTTCCAAAACAAGGTTTACAAGGTGCTTTACAGGGTAAAAACAACAGGAATCATCAAAGTGTTAATCATAAACAATAAGAAGACAATAATATATATAATAATATGCTCCACAAGTTATTTTAATCATACCGGCTTGGTGATGTCGAAGACCACAATAGCAGCTTGAGCCCCGCGGTAATACATGGGAGCCAGGCTGTGATATCGCTCCTGTCCTGCTGTGTCCCAGATCTCAAACTTCACCGTAGTGTCGTCCAGACACACCGACTGGGCCAAGAATGCAGCTGGACCCAAAGGCAAGACGAGGACAGGTTACTAAGGCTCTTTCCACCGTCCTCCTCACCTCCTTACTCAACACCTCAACCTCTGCACTTCTACCCAGCCACCCACAAATACAAGCACATACAACACGCACACATACTCCCGGTTTCACCATCCTCACCTCCAATGGTGGTCTCTTGGAACTCATCGAACTGTCCCTTGACGAAGCGCAACACCAAGCTGGACTTGCCCACAGCCATGTCTCCCAGCAGCACCAGTTTGAACTGGCAGATCTTGGTCTGCGGTAGTGTGCCGTTGGAGCGGCCTGCACTCCCTCTGGAGCTCATACTGACCGGAGTAGGAGACGGCAGGGGGGCTGGGCCTCCTCCCTGGGGGGGATGGGAGCTTCTGAAATCGATCACTTACACTGTCTCTCGAACTGTGAGTGCTGTCAAGTCTCACTATGGATTTCTTTGGAGTTCCTTGTTTTTTCTATGTAGGATTAAGAAGCAAAGGTTCAGTGAGGGCGTGAGGTTTGTTTTGGTATGAGATTAAAACAGTGCCAAAACCCTTTCATCAGGGAACATAAACTTTAGACTTCTTTTCAAACTGGGTGTCTGCAAGATTCATTAAATTACATGTAAGACTTAATGTAAGTTAGAATTAAATATAAGCCAAATTTGGGATTGGAATATGAAGCTAGAAACAGTTTTAGTCATATGAGGATATAGATCTGTGTGATTGGGCTGGATAGATTCCAAGACCTGATAATGTATTAGGTAATATAATTAAACACAATTTAAGGCTTTATCAGAAACTGCAGACACTGTCAAAGGAACAAAGGTCATCCCCCGATGGTTCTGTACAGCCAAACCCATGATTTGATAAGGAGGGGCAAAGACTTGACAAGAAATACATAGAAGTGAATGGATAAGTGTCATCCCTTTACGCTTACCGGCGATGAATGTCTATTCTGTGCTCTCTGAATGAGTCCTATGTCCGAAAATTGTCCCCCATTTCTCTGTCACATGCATTATAGAGCTGGAGTTTCACGAGGATGCTGCGTTTAACATTGCTGTCTTGCAGCTCATAGACAACAATTTTGAATAGCCACCACTGCAGTCATTTCTTTATCCGATATGCTTTTCCCAGATGTTATGTTAACATGTGATTTGTGCGATGGCAGTTGGATTACGATTACCACGATTACCTACCCAGTAATGTTATGATCAACCCCTATCTAACGTTACTGGTGTACTAAATGGACTCCGCTCTTGTCAGTCAGGTCGGATGAGACTAAACTGGTCAAAGCTCTGTGATTCGACGGTCGATTTATTATGATACTGGCACCTTCACACCAATGCAATGTTTATCATTGATTCGTTAAAATTGGAATATTATTTACCTGTGCCAATATCGTCGTTTCAGCGACGGCGTTTCGAGAGGCTTCAGTGTTGACAATGTAGCGATCAGCTGGTAAGAGATGTTAACACTTCCTGGAAATGTGCGCAGCCGCAGTGACTGTCGCATTGTCAATATATTATAACCGCATTCTGTACGTCTCTGACAGTGTTTGTAGGCTTGTCTACAATTGGCTTGATTTTGGTCCTTTTTTTGCCTGACATAGAAGTTGTATATTTCTTCATACAATAAATACACATTATAATCAGGCGCCCAGCCTGCATGTGCTTATTAATTTACACGTTATAACCGTATACACAACTCATACTTAATCATGTGTAGAATGTATAATCCAGGAGCAGACAAGGTTTTGATTGAAGGGGGATATTTATCTTTACATCCAAACCGCCGGGAGGTGCAACAGGACGCAGGTTTGTGTGATGGAGCCAGGATTTGACCTGCATGCCACCGGAAGTCTTTACATTGTGGAGGATCGTTTGAATTGTTTTGCTAATTGTTTTGCTGCGTCAGAACAGTATTTATGGAATGTACTCGTAAAGCGACGTGACAACTAACATAACCGTTATGCCAACCACAAACACAAAGAAACAGAAGCGGGGGAGGGACGCTGCGGTAATGCTACACTGTCGACTCGCCATGAGAGAGACAGACAGTGAAATTAATCAGTTTTGTCATTACTGACCAAATGGTACATTTCATTTAGCTAGAATTATAAACGGAAGACTTGAGAATCTAAACTTTTCTGTGCTTTTCACCCAGGTGCAGGGAACCAACGACAGCAGTGTTGTGAGCAAGGTGTCTGCTGCAGCACAAGGCTACTTTCAGGATGCCTTCCTCCAACACTTTGTATGTAAAGTGGCCAGAAGAGCTCCACTCATCAACAGGTTAGATAGGAGCTACAACTGTGTAACTGAAATGTCATTAATATCAATTATTTAATGCAACAGAGTTCATATGAGTCAATAATCAGAAGTAGAATCAATCAAGTTGCAAATTAATATAATTGTACAGAAATTTGTCTTGGTGACATTGATGCAGGAACACATTCAGGTTCTTGCATTCAGTGCAAGCAAACACTGTAGGACATTATAGGCAGTAGATTATCCACTCTGCAAATTGCAGAATGTATTCAACAATCTATCACTGTGCCCCCAAGCAGTCGAAAAAAGTCGCTACTGTAGAGAGGGAGATGACAGTCCAATAGTAGATTAGAATGTCATACCATGAGATAGTTGTACTGAATGTAACTGAAATTATTTTCCGCCCATTGTTGTGACATGGTTCCTGCAGCTAAAGTGGTGTAATGTACAAATAAGGATGGACTCGACCATAACAGTAGTGGAGTCACAGTTGTGTAAACAACGCTAGGTAATAATTACTAGTATTGATTAAACAGTAGTAGTAGTGGGATTACAGTCAAAAATCTCTCTGTTTAAGAGAGACTTGACCAAGGAAGCAACATCAAGACAAACATGAACGTTGCAGTCATACAACAACAACAACAACATAGATATAGTGTGTAAGGCACAAAGACGTTGGGAGGAAGCGTGTGTATTTAAAACATTGCCATTATTAAGTACTAACATGAAAGTGGAGATGAACAGTTTTTGTTTTAACTGCAAAAGCTATTGTTCTTCAAAATAAAATCCCAATTTCACCTTTGATTTCTCAAGACGTTTACATATATGACATAATCATATTGTATAAACAGAAAGGTCTTGCGTATATGTGTTAGGGGCTACTATGTGCGCTGGAGGGCTGTGGACCACTGTGTGAGGAGGTTTCTACAGGTGACTGTAAACTGCCCTAGGAGACAGGTAGGTAATAAATTGGTAACAGTGAACCATCCAACAATATTATACTAAAAATGAGCATAGAGAAGGAAATTGTATTTATTACCCCTTCGCCATGTTTTATTTGTTATGTTTTTGTCTTTATCTCCGTGTTTGTCTAGATTTTGTCTTTGGGAGCAGGCTTTGACTCTTTATATTTTCGCCTACATGCGGAAGGGGCTCTAGACAGAACGGTGGTGTTTGAGGTGGACTTCCCTGACGTAGCCCGACGCAAGGCTGCCCTGATCAGTGGCAACATCACACTGAGGGAAAAGTTGGATTCCCATCCACCCTCTCTGACAGGTCAGCCCTGTCACCCACATGCAACGTCAATTCATTAAGATTCATTTAGACTAGTAAATTCAGGGACTTTTTACAGAAATATGGTCTGACAAAACATATCTAGTATCAGCCATAATGTTTAAAAGTGCACTTAAGCCACCTTTGTTTTGTAAGTGAATGTCTGCCTGTGTCTCTCCAGGCCCTCTATATGTTTCTTGTGGTCAATACGCTCTGCTAGGGCTGGATGTCAGAGAGGAATCCCAGGTGGAAGAGGCTCTAGGTAGAGCTGGACTGGACTGGACTGCCCCCACCCTACTTCTCTCTGAAGTAGTGCTTACTTACATGGAGACACAATGGTAAAGACTGGACTTAACACGGTGTTGGAACACTGGCCTAACTGTAAAAGTGTATTTGTTAGATGTTCTCTTAAGGTGAGGGTCCATGATTACTATAAATATAGGTAGCATAGGCACACATTTGTTATTCCTGAATGTAAGGGAACAGAAAATGGAAAAATATGCTCAATTAAGCAAAGAAAAAAGACAGTCTCTAATTACTTTAAGAATTGATCTCAGAATCAGAGAACAAGGTCACAAGTCTACGAAACCAGCGGTTAACTGCCGCTGAAAGCTCAGCTTAAATGCTACTAGAGGTTCAGATGTTTCAACATCATATGTTCAGAGGAGATTGTGTGAAGCTGGAAGAATTACTGCAAACAAACCATTGTTAAGTGCATAATAAAAGGAAGACTTGCCTGGGCCAAAAAAACACTGAAACCGGATGTTTATTTATTTAAAGTGCAATTTTTCCAGTTAGGCCAGCTTGAAGCAGTTTCCTCTGAGCAGTTGATGTTGAAACAATTTTGTTCCTGAAATCATCAAGGCTAAAAATAGTGATTAATATGCAGGATGACAATGTCTAGCAAAATAATGGGAATTATAATTTTAGCCATAATTTTGCTGTACTGTGTGAGCGTATTTTGTATAAGTATGTTTGTAAGATTGGCATAGTGGCAGTTGTTTGTTGTGTGTCACCAGGTCAGATTCTGTCATTGGCTGGGCTGCAAAACTCCTGCCACAATCACTCTTCGTCATGTACGAACAGATCCGTCCCCTCGACCCCTTTGGCCGGGTCATGCAAGATCACTTCCTGAAACTCAACTCGACTCTACACGCACTTCAACGATACCCAGACTCTACTGCACAGAGACACAGGTTCCTGGACAAGGCCAGTATGCAGACTTAAGAAATAAGATATTGTATACATCTTTCTGCATCTCTTAACTGTTGTTTTTTGATTAAGTGCAAGTATGAAAACTATGACTTTTCATATAATCTATTGTTTTTAGTCGTCCTCAAATTTTCAGTTGGAAGGAATCCTGGTATTTTTGGTAAACCTCGGGGCTGTGTGCTGTCTCCAGGGCTGGGAGCAGTGTGTGTGCCTGGATATGAATGACTTCTATTTGGGCCTGATCCCTGAGGAGGAGAGACGCAGAGTGGAGAGTCTAGAGCCCTTTGACGAGTACGAGGTTAGTCTTTGAGTTGTATCTGTATCTTCCTATTTTGTGGGGATGTTACATTTGTTTCTGTTCTCTATAGTACAATAAAGGAATAAATAAACTCACACCTCAGTACATGAGGTGCTGGTAGTAGTAGCTTAGACAGGAAGGAACACTGCACATTCAAATTTCCCCATTTTTTGTCTATTTACCAAAGGTTCAACACCTTGTCTTGTGATAGCCTAATGAAGTTAAAACATTTTTCTAAAACATTTCTATTTTTCTAAAACATTTTTATTTATCAGTGTTAAAACATTGGTAAATAAAAATGCAAATGGAGCAATTTGAGTGTGCGGTATTCCTTACTATTTAAGTTATAATAGTACAGCATTATAAAATGACAGAACGGTTTTGTGTAATGATGCTATACTGTATGGTGCTTCAGAGTCTGTATATCTGTCTGCCTTTAGGAGTGGCACCAGAAATGCTCTCATTACTTTATCCTCACTGCCTCGCAAGGTTCGCTAACTCCACAAGCCTTACTCGCCCACCCTACAGGTAGTTCTCAATATATCTCCTCCTCGTGTAAAACCAATGCCCCTCTCTCCCTAGCAAAGCTCTCTGTAGGATCTTTGAGCCATATCTTTAATGTCTATTGTTTTGCTTCAATACCTCCAGTCCTACCTATTAGTCCCTCATGGAGCCCCATGGCCCTGAGTGTGAAGACCATGCCTGGGGAGGTGTGTGTAGAGGGACTGGGGATGGCTTCCACCTCTCTGGGCCCAGGGCAGGTCCTGCTCACCGGAGGCTCCAACAGAGGAGGCAGGGGGGTAGCGCCTAGACTCCTCCTCAGAGGCCAGGCTGGCTGGAGATGTGCCTGTGTGGAACCTTCCACAGACTGGGGTAAGTAAGCTTTCTTTGTTTGTTTGTTTTTTGGCAGTACAAGTTTTAGGGCTCATTCTCTGTTTCTTTCCCCCAGGTGTCCGGTTGTACCACACTGCAACCAGCCTCCCTGGAGGGGGAGCTGTGGTATACGGCGGTCGCTCCTCCCCATGCAAGCCAATTAAGAGCCTGCTCAGAGTGACCCTTGACCCCTGTGGCCTTCCTGACCCTCTTGGCTCCAAGGACCAGGATGTACTGAAAGTATGTGTAAAGGAGATGGACTGTACAGGTGACCCACCACAGCCAAGATGGAGGCACACTGCAACCATGCTCAGTCATAGAGGTGAGAGGTTTTGGGTGATAGAAGGATCTTATTTTTGTCAGTTAGAAATGACAGCCTCCTGTTGTGATAAAGGGTATATTTTGACCCCAACTAATTGCTAGAATATAGCCCAGTCTGGGCCCATCTAATCCACTCTTTATAAAATCATTGAACCTTCTCCCCCTCCCTGCAGGCAAAGACTTCCTGTTTGTGTTTGGTGGAAGGAACGAGGTGGAGGCAGTATTGGGTGACAGCCACTTCCTGTGTCTAGACCAGCAGCATTGGACTGAGGTTTGTTGAGCACCCACACAGTTATCATTTATATGAACAGGTTTATCAGTTCAGTCCCATTGATTGCTCTAAAAAAAATACTTAATTACAGCCATACAACGGTAATCAATGTGTGTATGTGCCTGTGTGCACGTGTGTGCTTTCAGATCCCAGTAGAGGGCACAGCCCCCGAGGCCCGCCTCTCCCATTCAGCATGTCCTTACCAGGGAGGGGTGGTGGTGTTTGGAGGGCTGGGGAGAGGAGTGCCGCTGGGGGACATAGCACTACTGAGGCCCACTGACAGAGGCTTCCGCTGGGACAGACTAGAAGTCCAGCCCCCTCCTATACCCAGGTTTGGAGCTACTCAGAGTCCCGTTAAAATTCATCAAAACAAAATTCCAGGGCTCTAGCCTGTAGCGCCTGCTTAAAGTTCAGTTAAGGCTTTAGCTTGTTGTATTTACTTTAAAGTTTCTGTAATGTAATGTTAATCTCAAAGCAGCTAATATTGACTGTTCCTAACAGGTATTCCCACTCTGGTCATGTGATTGGTGACCGGCTGATTCTGGTGGGTGGAGTTTGGCTGCATTCAGAAGGAGTGCCAGGCGTTGCAGTGATAGACCTGACCACCAGGAGCAGTGTGGAGTTCACTCTAGACACAGTCAGTTGACATTTAATGTAACTCTCACTACTGGTTATTCACTGAGAGACATGTGCCTAGATTGCACAGCAATACTGTTAGAGTACTCATTACTGTTTACTATCCAATACAGTAGTTAAGTCACACATCTACTTCCAATCATAGAGGCTTGGGGCTGTTACTGGATATCACCATCAAGTACTGTATTGTTTGCTGACATTGTGCCTTTTACTTATACGTGCAGCCTTCTATTGGGACCATTAGACATTTGAATCAATACTGAATAGTCACCGTGTGTGTTTCACCATCTCTAGACCTCAGTGCCCTGGCCTCTGATGCTCCACTCCTTCTGCGCTGAACTGACAGACCCAGAGGAACCAGCAGTACTCCTGATAGGTGGGGGAGGAAACTGTTTCTCCTTTGGGACTCACCTCAACCCTCAGCCTGTCACTGTGAACCTCAGAGCTGTGCTGGGATGAGGTGGCTTGGAACAATGGACTTAAAATGAAAAGTTGAAATATGTCTAAATGCCAAATTACTGGACATTCCAGACAGGGTTAAGAAAAATGAGCTTGAATTATACTGAACAGAATTATAAATGCAGCATATAAAATATAGGTATTTCTGACGATGGGTTATTCTAATCTTAAATTGCATTCATTATTTGCTATAATTTTCTTTTCATTCAACTGTTAAAATGTTTATGTTCCTGTGTAGAAAGAATTATATTCATGTGTCCATTATAAGTTAGAAAAATTAATAAATGACCACATGCTGTGTTTATAATTTTGTTCAGTGTAATTGTGTGGATTCAAATGGAGTTTGACTTAAGTATGATATGAACTGTTCAAAGATGCGCTCCAAAGGATATTGTCTGTCTTGTCGTGGCCTTAATTGTAATGATTCAACCTACAGAATGGGACTGCTTGTAATTTGAACCAATTAATTACCAATGATTATTCGGGTGCGCTTGAAACACATGCACAAGACATATTAACAGACTGACATATCACACACACAAAATCCCCCCCAAAAATGCCCTCACCTTATTTTTACCAGACAGGATTTTATTTCAGGTGAGACATCAGCTCTAAATCAAAGTACCCAATCAAAGATATAGTTGATATAGGCTCATCATGCCCTGTCATGGATCATATTGGGTATGTTTGTATAGGGACTTGGCTGGGCGGAGGGCAAATCACTCGGTGAAGCGTCTGAAGGACTGGACCGCAGGGCTGACGGCGCCCCAGTCGCCGGGCTTGCGGTACTCTCCCTTCTCCAGGAAGTACTGGCGTCCGCGGTAGTTGGGGTGCTCGTAGAAGACCCACCAGCCATCAAACACCTTACAGGAGTAGACCTCCCTCCAGTGGAACTTCTCCAGCAGCGAGGGGCAGTCCTCCGTGGCCTCGTAGGCCTGGCCCCTGAAGTCTGCCTTCTCATACAGCTGCATCTTGTA
>OMKK01002236.1:2203-12761 GCA_900302305.1 Polymixia japonica | reverse complement strand
CCCCAACCAACCAAGCCCTCCCCACCCATCCCGCATCCTCCTCCAATTAGGTCACATGATGGTCCTTTTGGCCGGTCATGTGCACGGCCTTTGCTTCAGCCATGATGCACTTCATTACAGTGCACAGAGATCCTTCAATCACACAAACGCACACACACAGTGTAACGTTTCGCATTCAATTAACTTCTGCGAAGCGTGACTAGTAACTTGACATTTGTCAATGGAGGAATTGTTAGACTGAAATGAGGATTGGGAGACCTGATGACGCCTTCCAACTCAAATACATTCAAATGGTTATAGCAAACTACACCACGGAAAGCACAAAGCTATGCTAAAACCATTCAAATCCGATTGTAGTTGTGAGGATATTGTGCAGAAGGTGCTGGTTAGGCAGTGATAGATATGTTTTACTAAACTACAAAGCCATAACTGTCCAACAAAACCAGTAACCAGGACACATGGAACCTATAACCAGTGTTGATGAAAGGCTAATTATCTTCAAAACAGAAGACACCTGCTAGCCAGGGTTTCTGCTATAGACATTTTTTTTGGCCGGCCAACATGGCCAATAAGATTCTTATTTACTGGCCAAATGTAAAATTTAACGGCTATATGTAATACACGTGCATGTGTAATGCAGATATGTGCGTGTGCAAAAATACATTTGAAAACAAAGCCAAACGCATTGTGTAACAAAAATATTTTATTATACAAAATAAAACGAACATAGCTTACTTTGCTGCTTTAAAATCAAAATTAGAAATGAACTAAACTATTTCAGCCAGTTTTCAATAATGAAAAAAGCAGGCTAGCCTACTTGCTCCCTTACATTTTAAATTAGATTGGAGATTAAACGAATAACGAGAGATGAAAGATCAGTTTGTTTTCTGTTTTTTCGCTCAACGTTTTCCGCATGTTCCTCTTCACAGGTCTCCTCTTCATTGTTAACGGTTTTAAAGAATTTTTTTAAGGGACGAATGTTTCGCCATTACTGTAACCTACCGCAACGAAGGGCTTTATGTGATTTTTGCAAGTGTGTGTCGCAGGAGGGCAGTACTAGTCTATGCATTCAGTAAGCCACGCACTAACGCATATTGACTGACAATTCGCCAGTCAATGTATGCTCATAAAAAACCTGAAATAGGATTTTAATTGTTATAAATTTTCGTATTGCAATGTTGTGTTAGTTTATTTAATATCCTAATAATAATAATAATATTTATAATATTTAATTTTAAAAAAATCTCTGCACATAATGTCCAAGATGGTCATCAAGAGTTATATTTACCAGCCAATTGAAATTCTAGTCGGCCAATGGCCGGTAAATGCCGGCTAACGGAAACCCTGCTGCTAGCACTCTCTCAGAGAACAGTGAAAAGGCATTTTAAGCATTAGCAGTTGCAATTGTTAGGGCCTGTGGCAAGTACATTCAAGGGGCAGAGATGATGGAAGATCAAGGGAAAACAGCATGCCTTTCAATAGAGACATGTCCAAATTGCACAATGGTCGATTGGCACAATGCTTTGCTTCTGGATGTTATTACAAAGAGATGGGGGAAATAATAAGGTGATAATGAGTATCAATCAAACAAAGTAATCAGATGAGTCAAAATAGTTGATGAGTTCATCTATAAAGCATACCACAGTTATCATCTGTATGATTACCAGTAGTTAGCAGTAAGGAGTATGGTGACCCTGTGAAATTAGTGCTAACTTGGTGGTTTTAATGATGCTCACGTGTTTCAAAGAATCACAACAGGCCATGCACTATGATGGTTAGCTGCTGTTAATAATGCAGTTACATCATTACTGGAAGCAAATATCATCCCCATGACCGAGATTAGTTTTTTTTATTCAGCATTCAAATGACCCCTCACTTGTCATTCACACATTTTCAGAACAGGCTCAGAAATGTTGTCTCTTGTCAAATTTAAGACGCTTTAACGGGACAATTATTTGCTTCCCCTGTATGAACTCATCATTTGGAGAGACAGAGTATTGTTTACAGTACAGTGTCAAAATTGTTAAAAGACAGCCGTTCTACTCACTTGTAAGTCAACCCATCTCCTTTAGAGCATAGCTCTTCAGCCGTTTGACCATCGGAGACAACACACTGTTGGTCAGATCTGCTGGTTCAAAACGTGTTGGCCGTTACATAGCATCGGCGCGCACACTTCACCCACCATTGCACGCAGGTGAGATTCTAACATCACGACACCTTACTTTGAATGATTTGATTTCTTTAGTGAGATTGTCTGAGGGAGAAAAACAAAACAAAACAAAAAAAGTGCAAGGCATTTGTGATGGAAATTGAACCTACTTGTAAGTGAGGCCATCTCCAATGGAGAAGAGCTGTTGAGCTGAGAGTCCATCCTCAGGAACGTAGCCTGTGCCACCACTGATCAGGTAATCTGCCATGCTGTGAAATTACAAGTAGGGTCAAACTCATAAACTGTAACCCAAGGCTGGAATGAACTAAAAGCACTGGAAGGAAACAAGCCAACCTGTTTACCAACAGTGCTTTTGTGCCCTTCTGAGAAGAAGACATAATCAGAGACAACATCAGCATTTCCCACAGTCAGAGTTAGGTCAATGCACCTGCAGAGCAGCTGCAATCGCTTCCTGCAGATATGCCTAGAGTAAATATCGCATAGGCGTTGAAAACGTATACATCTTCGGGTATCACTTTAACACACACGGAAACAGCTAAGCGTTAGCAGTATGATGACGTTTTGTGCCTGTCATGGCTGTGCGTGAAGCAGAATATGGGTGACCCACTAACATTTAACTGATGTATAATACACGTTTTTTCCATTGACAGGTAAAGGACAATCCCTTCAAAGATAATAACCTCTTGTAAAATGAACACCCATTTTTTTTTGGCATAAACACTATTCCAATCGTAGAGCGACACAACAGCGCAAGTTCTTTAAAAATGACGCATTCGGCTCTACTGGCCTTGTGACCCACATTGTGTCAACAGTAGATAAAGACCATTCATCGTCGTTGCCGTCTGGACACACAGGAAAAACATTACGCCTGCGACACACATCCCGGCAGCGCTCTTATTATGGTCACGTCGCCACATCACCATACCTGCCACCAGTGTTCAGTGTGAGCTTAACAAAAAGACTGCTTAACGAGGCTTCATGTACCTAAACAGCTACAACCCCCCCGAGTTCTGCTTAGTACGAATACAGTAACAGTAACGGGCGAACGCAGAAAATCATTTTTAAGAAAAATGCGTTTTACGCTCGTTGTTTTTCTTGCTTAACGAGGCGTAATTGTAACCTAAACTTGTACAGTGAGACGTTTGACTGGATAGAGCCACTTGAGTTCTCCAGATTTTTTTGAGAATAGCCGCCTAAGCTTCGTCTGAGCAAAAACGTTTATCTGTTTGTTTATATGTATATTAAAGAGGTTTAACGGGTTTTTGTTAACCGTTTGAAAACCTCCCACGTGAAAAACGTTAGCTAACGTCACGCCGCGAGAGAGAGAATCACGATCCGCCGTAACAACAAACAACTGATTAACCTCAGCAGGGCAACATAAAACACTACGGAAAGATTCACCTCAGCAGGGCAACATAAAACACTACGGAAAACAGTACGAACAATGCCTCGGCGAGCACAGCACCGTGGAAAACCACGAAGGTAAAACAATACGCCTGTTAACGTTATTGCTCACCCACAACTTGACGTTAAATCCCCGAGCCAGACAGCCTGGCTGCAGAACCGTCGTAAATATGATAAATGTGTGTCAAAACAAAAGCGATGCAATTACGTGTAAAGGTACAGCGGTTCTTCAGGTCTTAGCTAAACTGCTTCGTTCACTGTTATGCAGATCGACCGGACATGTGCTAGCTAGCATAGCATAACCAGCTAGTTCGTTGATAACGCAACTATGTCGACCTACTAAAAACAACCCACTTCTGGATCTTTTAAGCCAGCGGTTAACTGAGGCACTTTACATGTCGTCTGTGTTTAAAAACAGGTCGCTTGCTGGCTAAATACTTCCCACAGCTTGCCATAGACTACAGTAGGTAGCTACCTCTTGAAGCTGATGCCCACGTTGGCCACGTTATGAGAGAAGGAACTTCCCAGCTGCGTAAAGGGGGATGTGGAGAAGTGGGTCTAAAATAGGTTGGAGACCGTTATCCCTCTGCCTTGAACCAAAAACCCCCAGTCGAAAGAATGATCTCTAGTCGCTCCGAGATGTAAAAGTGATGCTCGGTAGTGAGATGATAGGAAATGGATGGCCTGTCCCTGTCTGCTGTGTGTGCATTGGTGTTATGTACTGGTAGCAGCGTCACATCCCCTCTCCCTCTTCACGCAGAGGTATCAGCCACGAGGTCCGTTTAACCCTCTCGTCCCTGCTACTGTGAAATTAATGAGGATGAGAGGTTAATGAAAAGCCGAAACCATAGCTAATCAGCCGTGATTTAATGTTGAAATGTGGAGGGAATTGTAAAGGTTTATCTTTGATAGTAAGAGTATGTGTTGGCAAGACCCTAAGAAGAAATGAAACTTTAATATGCTTTGGAATTTGAAAGCCTACTGCCAACCACAACCGACCTGGTCTGGTCTATTTCCGTGTGTATGTGGGTGCGTTGACTGCCCACACAGAAAATATATTCATTTTCCAACTGAAGGCCTACTTACAGAACCCTATGCTGAAACTGGACAGCACTGGCTGACTTCAATCACATGAAAATCGCCTTAATCATAATCAGATTGTGTTCTGAAAAGCTGTGGCTAAAGCCTTTCCTTCCACAAAAGCCAATTTACGTTGAAATGAATAACATGTATTGAGCTTGTTGAAGAAAATGGTTGTGTATTATCCCAGGGCAGGTCTACAGTAGCCCACATACATACATTGACATAGTTATAATAGGCATTGTTTGGTACACTACATTAGTAGACATACATTATAGCCCATACAAACAAATAACAAGTAGACCTACTGGCCAATACATAACAATATATAAATACAAAGCTGGGCATCCAAATAAACTGCATTATACATAAGGCACAGCAGATAGCTGTTTTCAGTGTATTGTACTGTTGTACTATTGTTGTCCTGTGTTGGAACAGAAGACAGCAAGCCCAACCTGTATAGGAGACAGAAGCTCTGTATCTTCCACTGGATGGCAAAAGTCCCTACTAATTATGCAAGGTGTGTGTTGGATCATTGAGAATAGCATGGGTTTCAATAAGAACACAAGTGTTATAGACTGAGTATCATAACTCCCTGTAAAAGACCTATTAGTAAAGTTTTCTCTGTTGACCACTGGCCATTTTTAGGATGAGATTCAAGAAACGTTAACAGCCCAGCACAACAGGGCTCTTAGCAGTTATTCTCTATAGAATAGAGTATCAATATCAGTATGCTGCTCTTGTCATCAAGCTGTCAGCACCGTTAGTGACAAGAATCACTGGCAGAAATCCACAATGACTATCCTACAAGCATAAATATTGACATGGCTATAGCCACTGTTGACATGCATCTATTATCATTCTATAGCCATGTGATCTATGGTGCACTGAAATGAAATATTTACAGTGTATGTATTCAGGGTGTAGTGTGCTGTAAAAAAGGCAGCATACAACTTGCTACACAATTGTGATTATAACTAGGGCTGGGCAATATATTGACGTGAATATCGAAATATCGTGATAATTTCGCCTACATTTTTTAAATAAAATTTTGCAACATCTTCACTCTTAAAAATCTGCACTAAAGATCCTCTCCCATTCTCTCTTTTGCTCCAGTTGCCTGCATGTCAGGACTCTGCTCACCTGTAGCTCACGTGTGGTGTGTTCCAAAAATGTAAGACATTATGTGGATATGTAGTATAGAAAAAATATCGTCTCGTATTGAATATCGCCACTGGCTCCAAAAATATTGTGAAATCACTTTTCAGCCATATCGCCCAGCCCTAATTATAACATCATCAAGAGGTGTTTTCACTTAAACCCAGATACTCGCACACCTACTGCTCAACTCAAACAATTTGACATCTCATAAGCACAGGCAATTTGGTACAGATGTGTTGTGCAACAAGATTCACCCGATAATCATTTTTTATTGGATTTGTAACAAGGCTGCCAGAGGCAATGTCATAAAATAGTCTATATTCAAAGGTTAATCAAAGTCAAAGTCAGTGCTGAGATGTGATTTACTACACTGATCTGACCAACACCATTTAAGGGTTTCTAAAGCTCTGGGATGAAGTATGTTGTTGGTCAGCCATGCTGGTGCTATATAACAGATGGGTAACACATATCTCACAGAATGCATACATTTCCTGACAGGCCTATTTGCAGGTCTGCCTGTGTGACTGTGAATTGTGTTGGCGATGTCTACAAGATTCAGATATACAGACACAGAATTATTTTAGGGTAACATTAGTTATGTTAGAAACCTGCACATTAATGATCTCCTTCAGAGAGGTTTTTTACAGATATTCAGTCTCAGATATTAAATATTCTAACCTATGTGCTGTTCACCAGACCACTTGTCACTCTCTCCTACTGCTCTTTATTAAACGTAATCAAGGGTATGTTTCTGGGCATGTTTGCCAAGGTGACTCAGGGGATCTCTCACCCACTCTGTATTTGTATCAAATTAAATGTGGGTCATCGCAAATATAGGTCAGTGGTTCCTAAATGCACGGTAGCTATTTTGAGCAGTTGATTCAGCCTTGTTTGCCCTCCCTGTGGCATGCTGCTCGCTGCCTTGACAGTGCATTACAAGTGCGTTTGTGTAGATGGCGGGGAGAGCAGACAATTTAACCTTAACGTAGTCCCTGACAACTTAAGAGAAGCCATTCCTGTTGTTTGAGCGTTAGATCATAAGCCCTCAGTATTTGCAATGGGTTCTCCCAAATAACTCACATATGTTGACGAAAAACAGGGGATTTGCCTTTAAGGACATTTGCAAGTTGGTCCAAATACAAGTCTGCGCCCATGTAAACTGATTTGACTCCATGAGACATAATTTACATGTGCAGGCTTGTGAAGGCACAGCCATGAAAGGGGACTAAAAGTTATGGAAGTGAGAGAATTAAATTTGTAAGGTCCAAATATTTATGACACAGTATGACATTTTATCTTGCCTTGTACAATGTACAATGTTTAATCTGCTGGCTGAGATTACTGGACACAGATTGGCAAATTTCTGATCACATTTTTTTGCAGATCCTCATGCTCTTAGCACTTCTGGTACAGTAAGTAATTAATACTGCAAGAAGCTGAACACATAGCTACGTTAATCCTGTCAGCACATTCTATCAGGAAGGTCAAATGTAGGGAAATACTGTATGTACTCCAATGTTATATCATCTTAGTATTGTTTGACTTATTTCCTTATTTCCTATGGCTGCTCTTCTTTGTTTTTGCCAGTAACTCACCTCTCTGGGCCTAGACCGGCCTGGATGCGCGTGGCGCTGTACCGCTGGGCTGCAGTCTCATGTCCGTGGTTGTGCCCATGGGGACTCGGCCGGACATAATGTTCTCCTTCCCTGGGTGAAAGGTTGGTACGCAGGGGCTCAGTGTCCCCAACAATTCTCCGATAGTCCACCTGGTGGCTCTCCCTCTCTCCATCTGCTCCAAAGTGCTGATACCCGTACCCTTCCATCGTGGGTCCTACTCTCTGAAGCCACTGGCTTCACTGTCGCCCTTTCTGTCTTCACAAACAATCGGTCACCAAGTCACTGGAGATAGCGACCGGATGAATGTTGCATTTGGGTCAAAACAGAAAAGTGATTCTTCCAACCTTGTACGCCAAAGGATCCCGTGAACCCGTGAGGTGTTGCAGTTTGCATAACAGAGCAACTTGTTGGTAACACAACACAAGCGACCCTTTTGTTTCAAAACATTCTTATCTCACTCCCTTTTTTTCTGTTCTAGCGTTGACCTTCTTGGTCGCTGGCTTCCAGACCAGATATGAAGTCGCAGAGATGTTCCCACAGAACGAAGGAGGGAAAAAAAAGAGAAGAGAGTTGTGTCAGGCTACCCAGTCTGTCCCTGCACAAGGTGCACCTGTCTGCAAAAAGGCAACAGCCACCTCGAGGCGTGTCAGTAGAGGGCGTCGCCTAGGAGATTCTCCCACTGAGAGGGTGTCGCTGTGGAAATGATGCCAGCAGCAGAGGCTTGTCGTTGTTGTGAAGAGGTTGCCGTCTTTCCAATCTTTGGAGATGCTCTCCGCAATGAAGGCAGATGGTAATGGAAATGGGTCGGAGAGTGCCTGCACAGGAAGAAAAGAAAGAACCCTAGACTTATTGATGGGTTAAAAAGAGTCAGTGCCTGGAGGGCTCCTCTAGAAGTTGAATGGAGTGAGTGGTTTTGTCCTGCCGAGTGTTCCACGAAGCGCTCTATTGCTCTTTCTTTCTCTCTACCTCTCTCACTCACTCTCTATGCAAGGCTTAACCCTGCTTTCTATCAGTGGCAACACGTCACTTTCACAAAGAGGATTTGAGAATTAAAATGAAGAGCACTGGAGACAGGCTCTGGGAGAGAGCAGTACATTTACAGTACACAGTGTAAACAATATACACTCTTTGTTATCGCCGCAGTGTCTGATTTTTAGTTTGTCTCTGTGGGCCATTAAAGATGGCCTCTGTAGGACTATTTGGCATAGAGCAGGGTTTTTTCAACCTTGGACCAAATGAAAAATCTAGCCTTACACTGTAACCCCGGCTCAAGAAACATTTTGCTTTGTAGATCTCTATCAGACATAGGCCTGTCATCCCATTTATGGCGCCAATCCAAAGTTTGATTAACCATGGCTGTGAGATTGCAAAGAATTTGGCCCATATTAAGACACAATAAGGCATAACCAGTCCACTTCCTGAAAAAAGACAGAGGTTAGAGCCAAGGTTAGATCCACACACTAACACACCATGTACTTGTATCCTGACACAGCAGCATGAAGCTCTCAGCAAAGTGTCAGTGTGTTACATAATTACATAATTAATTAGAAAACTATTCTGCCTCCAAAGGTTTACAATACCTTTCTTACAGTAGGACTTGTTTTGCTTAACACCTCCCTTACAGAGGTCAGAAGCCAAGATGGGTTCATTTTGACTCGAGGGCATGGAAAAGGAGCTGGCAAAGCCTAAAGTTTGTGGGTTCACACCACGCATGGGCTTAAATGAGTGTGTTGACCATACATGGTCAGATAGCCTTTTGGTTTTGTAAGAAGCAGTTATGTCATTTAGTTCCAAGGGAAAGATTTCCCCTTGTGCTCCCACTCACATACTCCCTCACTCTTCTCAGTGGGATCACCTCCAGGTGACCAACTGTTTGTGACAGTTGCTCAGATGTTAAGATGGAAATCCTCTTACCCTGTCCTTTGAGCCTCTAGTAACTCCCTTCTTTAGAAATACACCAAACCTTAACATATGGCAATTCCCTTGGCCACATAACACAGGTAACAAATAACTTTTGATATTAAGGAGGCAAACTGAATGATTGGTAGTCTGCAAAATAATGAATTGAGTACTCTGTGTTGCATTAAGGGGCCCCAATCAATGATGCCTCACCAATACTGAGACCTGAATACATAGAGCATGCATGTAGGCTTTTTTGGGAGAGGTTCAAGCGCTTCCCAATCAACAAAGGTATCAATTAGTGGCTACATAGGCGCGGTGATGTTGCTATCTGCTTTTAATGTAGATCATCGTTGTTGTCATGCTGTTAAGTTGCAAATTTTTTTGTATTTAAATTTTAGCTTTATATGGGTGACGAAGGGGGTGGCTCACAGCAGTTTTTTGATAGTGTGCCCATGTCATCTCACTCTTCGCAGTGGGATCACCTCCAGGTGACCAACTGTTTGTGACAGTTGCATATGTACGTCCACAAGTACCTCATATGGTCCATATGGTCCCTCTCACTCAATTACTGTAACGATAATGAATCTCATGTGCACAGCGTGGACACTCATTGACAGACTCAGACCAAACGCCAGTCATAAGATTCAGCCCAAGGGTAGCCATTCTTAACAGAAGACCGTGTGTGTGTATGTGCGTGCGTGTGTGACCACTGAGGACATCATCTAGAGTTGCCTGTCTAATTCACCTCACATTGGACCACTTTGAATGAAAACTCGATGGCCCCTTCTCATACAAAACACTGTGTACTACAGTTACTACAACACTTACAACTACACCACAATGGAAGGCTTTCAATGGATTTCTTCTTGCTCAATCAGTGATTAAATAGGTGATTACTTTCTCTGAAATGTTACTAGTCTGTAAGTAACAGGCTAAAGCTAGATTACAACTACAATAATTTTCAATAGTGAGGTTTCATTGTCGTTTCAGACAGGTAGATTCAAAATCTTTTTTAATAGTGCTAACCTCAGTTCGATTCATTCTTCTTAGAGAGAGAGAGAGAGATAGTGTCCAAGGTGGTGTAAACTTAGACCACTCAATTGCTATGGTGTTGCCCCCCCCCCCTCCAGAACATGTGATTCAGGTCTGAATCTGTACAAAGGAGTACAGAGAGGGTAGTTACTGTGTCCAGTGCCAAAGAATGTAGGGAGCACGCATGGCCGGT
>OMKK01002227.1:1664-20968 GCA_900302305.1 Polymixia japonica | reverse complement strand
GTCTGTGTGCGCTGAAGTTAATGCACCCACCCCCCCTACTCCCCAAGCACCACAGACATTTTTCACCTAGTCGTGAGCCCTCCTCATGCTCTCTCTCCCTCAGACACACACAGGCACAGACACGCACACGCACACACAGATCAGAAGCGTAGAAGCACTCGTTTAATTCTATCTGTCCATCTGTCTGTCGGTGGGCAGTCTTTATGATTCCAGCCACAGCACCATGATGGTGACGTGTGCCCCAGCAGTCTAATTCCATCATCAACATCATTACTGCTATTATCCCGTGTCTCCCTCTAATGCAGGCTAATGGATGACCAATAAAGACAGATGAGCCTGGCAGTGTGGAGCTAATAGGCAGGACATGATGTCTGGCTTCTGTCCTGACTCAAGTCTACACTCGACCAACCGCTGCTGTAGATAGATAGCTCACAGTGATACAGTTGATGTATCATTGCTATGTCTTCTGCTAATTGTTGAGCCAATAGTTGAGGAAAACTCTTGAACTGATCTTGCGCACTTGACCAGCTATTTCCATAGAGAGCTTACTGGGGAGTTATATAGGAGGAATAGCCGCTGTGGTGTTCATTGCAGTGGAAACTCAACACACCACCATGGGCACACTATCTCTGAAGTAAAATGTTCAGTGATGTATCTTAGTAGACTTGAGATGAGAAAAGTGTAGCCGTACTGAGAGTAATACCCATCTTTATCCCACCCCTCTGTAATTGAATCTGTATGTGTATGCATATGTGTGTGTGTGTGTGTGTGTGTGTGTGTGTGTGTGTGTGTGTGTGTGTGTGTGTGTGTGTGTGTGTGTGGGCGCAGGCGGTGATGAATGCATGCACACCTAAAAGCTTATTGTCAACATTTCCTTCCTGTCCTCTATTTGGCTAGGAAATAAACAGATTACCTTGCCATTCCTCCTAATCCATGATGTGCCTCAATGAATCAGAATCAGAATCTCTTCATTTGCCAAGAACAATAAATGTACAAGAATTTATATTGGTGACATTGGTGCAGGGACATGTCACTTCTGACACAGTGGCATGAGTACGAACTGGCACACATGGGACGGGGACAGCAGGACCTCACATACAATTAACAATGGACTATACATACCACTGCACATATTTCCCAAAAAGCATCATATCACTATATGATTCATGCAATAGGTTGCAGCCATAGGTGAGAGTCCAGCAGTTAGAACGAAATGGAACCAAATTGTTGAGTTAGTAGCTATAAAGTATGATAAAAATGAATGGCATGAATTCGGAGCTTCAAGGAGCTTCATAGCTGCTGAAGCTGAAGCAGCGTTTTATTTTGTGCAGACATCATACTGTAAGTAGTGCAAGATTGCGTGAGGGTGGAAAGGACAGTTGCAGGGTAGAACAGTGAGTTCTGTTGATAGACAAGCAGTACTAGGATGGAAGAAATGATGGAAGAAACACCAACAGTTGTGTTGTTACTGTCACTGTTCAAATTTATTGGCAATTACTTTGAAAAGATGGGGAAAGGTTAGTGTGACGGTTCCCAGGGTGATTTTCTTGGACGTAAAGGTAGATTTTAACATTTGGAATTCTTTAAAATGTATCTAAAATATAATTAATTGATCTGTAAGAAGCTCAATTAATCATTTAATGAGTCACCAATTGATTGTACTTTCATATGCCACAGGAATAACATTATAGTAACTTTAAAACTGAGTCGTGTTCCCCTTTAAGCTTTGGCCACTTCAAAGAGTGAAGGCTCCAGAAACTGAGCAGCCTTATGGTGGCACACCCAGCCTCGAGGACAGGAGAGCCATTGAACAGAAGATTAGATTAACAGTAATCCTCTGTTAGGCTTGTTGAGAAGCTGCTGAAATCTCTTGTCTATCACTCTCATTCCTGTTATAGTTTATTGAAGCCCTGCCAATGAAGTAGTGCTTAGACATATGACAGTTAAAGTGTAACTACACCCCAGATCTGAGCCTAACTCCAACCACTGCATAATTTTTAAAATTTTTAAAAAGTGGGCTCACGCTGATTTAAAACAGTAGATGGCGTGTTGAGCCATTTTCAACCCATGAAATGCCGATTTTTATAAATTTGGTGTCAATGTCAATATTAACATCAGCATTGCTGTGTTTCGGTGTTTCTGTGTACGGGACCATAGCTAACCATAGCTAAGCCTCATAAAACTTCTTAAATGCCCTTGTCTGTAGTACTATTTGTGTAAAAAAAAATTTAAGCTGAAACTTATTTAAATATACAGTAAGCATCTTCAGGCCTTTTCACAATTAAACACTCACTTGAGAGAACAAGAATATATGTCTCTTCTGTTGCTAAAACAGCTAGCAGGTGTGACCAGTCAGCTGTGACATTTAAAATAAGCAGAATAAAGAGCACAAATAAATGCTGCACCAACAACTGGAATAAACCAACAGATAATATCTTTCGAGAGTTGTTGTGTTTGTTTGTTTTTAGAATCTTTTTGATGCAATACACCTTAGACACACACGATGGGATTGACAGGGGAATCGCCAAATAGTACAGTGAACACACATTGTGGGGAAGCTGGCATTTAAAATAATCATAACCCACTCAATGGTGCAAACTATGAAATGAAAAAACAGAAAAGAAGAAAAGCTATAAATAGTTCTGCATCAGTTACTTTTCAATTACAACAGTCGAAGCAGAACAAAATTGTTTGTGTTGTTTATCGACTGTGGTGCTCTCCATTAGAGTAATAACTGGGAGAAACTCATCCCATCATATAACTACCTGCCTGTCTTACAATAACAGAGTTACTTTCTGTCAGATGGCCGTGAGTCTATCTAGCATAAAACAAGGGACATATAAAAAGAGCACACTAGGAAACACATGAGGCGCAAACGTAGGCTCACAAACCAATGAAACCAGACCGAGTAGGTAATCATCTTGGCAGCTTTGTTCTCTCTGACCCACTGGTACCATTTCAAGAGAAAACAGAGAGATTAGCAATATTGATTAGGTTAATGACCCAGGTCCATGGAAATGGCCTGCCTAACTTCTTAAATCAAACATTTAGAAAAGAAACACAAAGTATAACGTTTCACACATAAATCAGATTTTTGGGAAGTAAATATTTTTGTTGTAATTCATAAAAATGTACATGATTTGATAGACTTTTTATGCTTTTGAAAAGCCTAATTGCAAACAGTGAGTGAGATTTATTTTGTTTTGCTTCGCATTTCTTCAACTAAATAATTAGCATCACGTTTAATATACCGGTTTGATAATTTATTAACATTTATAAGTTAATGTCCATTACTTATGCCTTGATGAGAAACCCTGGTGATGTGTACCAGACGAGAGTAGCCGAGCGCAGAAACCCTCCCCAACCCCCCTTTGTGTAACGTTATATATTTTTTTAATACTTAGAGAGGAAAAACTGCCAACCATATCCAAAGTGCAGAACCAAAGAGAAGTAAATAATGTATGCTTTTGTCAGGTTCTTGGAAGACGACACGTGCTACGCATTATCCGTTTCAAATGTGAAAGATTTCAGACCTCTGCACAAAACAGATTTTGATAATCAGAAGGTGTATCTGGTTAACAGAACTGAAGAGAATGGCAGCGCAGGCCAGCCGTGCCAAGCACAGATCCTTGCCCTTGCAGGTAAGTTGGCCAGCTAACGCCACACCTTTTCTGCTTATATTGTTGTCTTTCTCTGTGTGATTAAAGCAACGTGGACAAAACTCCGAAATGTGTAACAGCACGTTCTTTTGTCCGATCTGTCAAGACGCGGAAAGCGTGAATCTGACACTGACAGCCACAACAACAACGTCCCCGTATGTGGATAGCTAGCTAGCTAGATGTGCTAAAGTTAGCTAGTTAGCTGTACCTTGTCATCTGTGTTTCACTAATATTTTAATGAAAATTGAGCCATCTTGGACTATTGAACTCTTATGGTGCGAAGCGTTAGTGCTGGGTTCTCCGCTTAATACGTGGCATGCAACGTTAGCAGTCCACACTGGTTGTTTACAACTGTTAGCCAACGTTGGCTAGTTTACCATCTATTCTTTATGTGTTAGCCAGCTAACGTTAGCTGACGCGCTAGCTAGCGTGCGCAGACAGACTTGTTACTTAATTGTAAACACATTTGACAATATGTGCTTAACCTATTGTTATTGAATGTCTAAAAGTTTAGAAGAGCTTGGACCTGCTATCTAGTTAGCATTGTTGGATGGTGATTAGCTTGTTAGCTTATCTGTAGTATTATGACATGGCAAGAGATGAGGTGCTGCAACCGCAAGAATGATTTGAATGTGTTTCACGACTACTTTTGACCCAGTAGCAACCCGTCTGTCACTGTCATTTCAATAGCTTATCAGACGGATTTAAGTGCATCTACAATGCTCTTTCCAAGTGAAATGTCTTGCGTGGTTGCAGTTAGAGTAGCTCCCTACTCTACGAGCGACCAGGCTCGAGTATTTAGCTAGATTACTAATCCCCGTATCTGAACAGTCTGGGTTTAAAGATCTGACTGATCTCAGATCCTACCGAGCATCAGTTGTGTTTGTGTGGCGCATGAGCTAGCTAGACTGGTTGTGGCCACGTTACCGTGGCCAACTAGCGTGATACTTCTCTGCAAAAGCCACAACTTTAGAGCTAGGCTTACTGATTATCACTAGAACGTAGCTGGATTTAATATAGCAGACGTTAATATTGGAGAGTCTAAACCTGAATGGGATAATGGACGAAGAAATGTTTCTGTGAACTCATTGATGCCACAAAGACTCCCCGTGTAACTTCCTGGAAACTAAATGAACACAAATTTTCTTCCTGGTTTTATTTCTGCTTTTCACAGAGACAGTAGAGGAATTTGAAGACAGTATAATGCAAAAGAAGATGAAAATTCCCAAGATGTCCACCAAGAATTCAGATAACTCTATTGAGAACCATTTTGAAGAGGAGAGGTTGCCACTCAGACATAAAAAGGTAGGATCAACTACACCAGATAGCTATATTCTCATTGCTTATAACCTATGTGTGTATGTAACTCATATAGCAAGGTGTGGATATCAACCTACTACCAGACTAGAATGTGTTAGTGCTTGACACTGGTGACACAGATGCCAACAAACAACAACTGAGTATCAGCACAATACCATTTGATGATGCACAAATTATGCTTATCTACCAATAACATAAAAATAGGTTGGATTATGCAATTTTAAAAGAATGAATCTTAAAATGTTTGTAAAAATACATGCAAAGATTTTGTTTTTCCAAGGACTTCATAGTAGTAGCATAGTTAAAAAGAAAAGCACTCATAGTTTGCACTGTGTATCAGTGAGTGGTCAAAATGTGTGTGTGTGTGTGTGTGTGGTTTTGCATCAACCCTTGGCTGCAAAAATGTCATGTTGACAGATACAAGGAATAGTTTTTAACAGATATAGGTATATTTATGATACAATGATGCATTAGCCTAAGCTTGGCCAGTGCCCAAAACCCCCACGCTATTTTTACCATATGCTGGATTAACACAAATTCAGCACTCTGGACAGCTGCCCTTTCACAGACAAATCCTCTCAGCAGCTCATCAAAGAACTCTCTGACTCCACTCCTCCCAGTTCCTGCTGAGATAGTCAGGACACTCATCACCAAACAGTCTAAACAAACTGATCTGTCTGTCCTTTTACTTCTAGATGGGTGTGGGGTTTGTGTTTTCATTTACTCAACATACATACTCAACAAATGGAATTACCTTTAGTCAGTCATGAACTGCATTTTGTTGTAAAGCAAGCAGCAGTGAGAAGAATAGTGTTACTCTCTGTCAAATATAAATGGGTCTGCATCCACAAACATTTATATGTACATACAGTTCAACTGACATTCCATTTGTGCATAACTTGACAGCGCTCTTCTTTCTTCTCAGGCCCTGTTGCAGGATCATGGACGCCCCACCTCCAACTCCTCCAAGAGTCTGGCAGCAGTAGTGGCTCGCCTCGAGAGAAATGCAGCCAGCTCCTGTATGGAGGGAGAAGATGAGCTGGAGGAGGACCGGCTGGCCGAGGAAGACGAGGATGGAGAAGATGAGGAAGAAGAGATGGAAGCGGAGCATCAACATCACCACGACCACCAGCAGCAGCAACAACAGCAAGAAGAAGAAGAACAACAGGAGGTGGATACCGATGAAGTGGCTGCGGCCGTGGTTCCCAGGGTGTTGTATGAGGAGCTGGTTCATAGCTACAGGCAGCAGGAGGAGGAAATGAGGAGGCTACAGCAGGAGCTAGAGAGGACACGCAGGCAGTTGGTGCAGCAAGCCAAGAAGCTGAAGGACTATGGCAGCCTGCTGACGGAAGTCAAGGAGCTGAGGGACTTCAACAGGAGGCTACAGGATGTGCTTCTCATGAGACTGGGCAGCGGTGAGATGCCCCACACACACACACACACACACACACACACACACACGGCTGAGGCCTGCACCACAGAGCTAAAGGGAAACGGCACCCGATTTCGGAATACGCCACAATCTATAATCTATAATCTACACAGACCACTTAGTGTTTTTTAACTTAAAACAGTTTCAGCAAAAACTTGATTTCTGGAGGCTCTATTGTCATAGTTCATATAGTCATGCCAATACCAATCTCGGAACCCATCGGCTAATCAGTCTGACGCGATTTAGCCTTTAGGGGCAACGGCCAATATTTCAGTGGTTCCAGTGTAGCCAGTGCATATCCGGATAATGGATAACAGATATCCGGGCCAAGACTTTTAATTAAATTAAAAAGCTAATAAAAAGCTAGAATTTAAAAAAAAAAAAAAAAAAATAGCCGATGGATTCCGAGATTGCGTTTTGGCCAATGCGGTCCACCTCTTTTGCTCTCTACACGGACTGTTTACTTGCATCCAATCAAAGCCCGCTCAAATGTGATTGGTCAATACTTCTCGGACTACAAGTAAACCATGGAAAACAAAAACCAGAATGCTTCCTATACCAAAATCTTGTCCCGTTGCCTACAGATTCTGTATTCATATGCAGAATCTGTTTATAGAGATTATGCCAGTACAGCCAGGAAATGCAATGACAGTGAATGGATCTGGATTTGTGGACGTATGTTTGTCTTAGTATTATTGTCCATACGTGATACAACCAGCACCTACAAAGCCGAGGAGGCTTTTTGCATTTTATGTAAGAGCAAAGTTAGATGTAAACAATTATGTCTTGCATATAGCAGAGGAGCTACATCTTGAATATTTTATGCTGTAAAAGAAAATGCTGAGAAAAGCTCCCTAAAAGTTTTATTCCATCTTAACATTTCATATACAAACACAGTACTGAGTGGAACTGAAGTTTACCAAAGCTAGGTTGGTGTGGTGCAAATGATATGGCTGATGCTTGAGTCAGATAACACAAAGAAGCAGCTTTTTGGTATCAATGTGTGTGTCTGTGTCTATGTGTGTTTCCATCAGAAAGCTTATTATCAGTGGAGAAGGCAGACATTGATGCTCATTGATGAAGCTGGCTCACTGACTGAAAGTATGCAGGCCTAATTCCAACAGCTGCATAGCTAAGACACTGGTTGTTTTCCTTTTCCACAAATAGGCCTTTATATTTTACGATGATCAGCTAGCATTGCATCTACGCTGGCCTATATTTTAATTTCTATTTATGGATTTCACAACAAATTTATAGAAATGTGCCTCTTGTGTATGGCGGATCAGTTTTGCTACTGTATGTTGAGCCTGAACTGTAGACGAGAGTGTAATTACAAGTGGTATCATTGCAGTGCACAGCAGTATACCAAGTGCTAGCCTTGCCAGCTGCTAGTGTTAACCTCAGCCCCCCTGTGGGGCTGGACTGAAGCACCAGGCTACTGGCTAGACCATCTAATGGACAGGCTAAAGATTACAGCACCCTGGGGTGCTGTAGGGTAGGGGCTGTAGTGCACTGACCGATATTAAAACTCATCAGCTACATTGGAGCTTAGTGTGGCCAGCCACCAAGCCAGCTTAGCTACTGGGCTAAAATAACCGGCTGCCTCAAGGCACAGGGAAGCCTAGGCCCAAGCTGGGGAGCAGGGAGAAATGGGTCCAAGGCTAAAGACCAGAAAACCCCTTGGCCACATGCTGCTACATACTGCAGGAGTCAAAGTCCCTGGCTGAGTGACAGCTAGCATGTAATCAGATGTCATTGGGCCCTATTGCGTTGTAGTTTCATTCTCTAGTTCTGGTAATTGACTAGCGCAAAACTATTTCAACCACATTTCATCTTGAAATGTCCAGGTCTCCAGGTACTATCTTTCATCACGTGTCACTTCGCAATATTAAGTATACCTTATGTATTGTCCTCCCAGAGCCTATGCATGACAACGGCACTCAGACAATCAAGGCGGAAGTGGTGGAGCCTATGGTGGAGACCCAGGAGGCATGCAGAGAAGAAGCCAACACTAGTTCCAGCCACTCGCCCTCCCCCAGAGCAGTGTACACCTGCAACGAAGGGAAGGTCAGTCTCACTGAACCTAGTGTCCACGCTTAATTTAATTATCTTTTAACCAGCCCCCCCTCCCCCCAGCTTTCACTCCATTACCCCCTTCTCTACTCAGTGTCTCCCTTTATGACTCACCCTCTTCTCTGCCACATCTCTTACTATGTGGTCTTCAGTCTTATTTACTGTCTCTCTTCCATTCCACCATATTTACTCCTACCTGTGTTAGGCCTATACTTCTAGATTAACCCAGATAACCCCACTAACCCCTTGAGCATCCTGATCCCTTTCAGTTTGTCCTCCTGTGGCATTGGCGCTCTTCCTTTTGGCGACTGTGGGGAAGTAGCCTGATTTCATAGGAAACGCTCTATTTCCTCTTAACACGCATGAACCTGGGAACATGCTGTAGTTCTAGTTAATCAGCCCTTTTCCCCCTGGCTGCCCTACCCTGGCAGGTAAACAAGGTTGAGAAGATTATTATTGTTCCTGCAAGCCCAGCCAGCATCATCATCACTGTTTATTAGCCTGTTAGGGTTCTTTGCTCTCCCCACCGCTGTAACTCAGCCGGCGTCCGGTCTCCTGATGACAGGGGGGAATTGGTACTACAAGCTCTGAGGCCCGCGGCCACTTCAAGCGTGAAGAACACAAGCAAATTAGAACTCTCCTACATCAGGGACCCAATATTAATTATTTGCACCAGAGGAATTTAAAGTGACTGACAGGTTAGGCCTAGAAAAGAGAGCGAGAGGAGGGAGAAATGAAGGGGGGAGAGAGAGATAGAGAAATGGGTGGAAGAAGAAGAGATGGAGTAAGGGAGAGATAGGGTAAAAAAAAAAAAAATCTTGTCTAACTTGAGGGCAGCGAAAAGCTTGTCTGCTGGCCAGGGGCCTAAAGCACATTAGCTGCACAGGGAAAAGCCTTTTGGATGCTAGCCTAAAGACTTTGCAGTGATAAGAGAGTAGAGAAGGGAGGGAGAGTCACATATGCCCCCTACTGCATTAGCTCACCTAGAACACCCAGGGCAGGCTGTCTAGGCTGGCAATCGGCTTGGAGTGTTGTTTGGTGCAGACTTATGCAACGTGCAATGACAGTGCATAGACATCTACAACAGGCTAAACACACAGCGTAGGTAATCCTAGGTAAGCACCCAGTGGCTCTAGCTTATTTTATGTATGCTAGCTGGTGAGAGTGGTGCTGTTTGGGATTTCAGATTTGGGCTGAGCGGGAGCTGATAAGATCAAATTTTGTCCATTGTAATCTTAGAGTAGTTTTAGACCAGTCTAGAGTATTGTGATCTTAGAGTGTCAATAGGTTGGTTCTGCTATCTTAACACTGATGAAACCATCCATACTAAACACTCCGGATTTTTCATTGTTGCTAGCACTATATACATATACATATATTATTTACTTATTTATTTATTTGTTGTCTACAGCACTGCTAAAGATGTATGTTGCAGACTTTGGTGTGTAAGGTCCCTGACTCTTCTGTTTTACAGGTACATCTGGGAGGGGGGATCTGGGTGGAGGAGGAGAAATGGCACCAGCTACAGCGGACCCAGGGAGACTCAAAGTTCACCAAGAACCTGGCCGTCATGATCTGGGGCACGGAAACGCTAAAGAACCGCAGCGTGACCGGAGTGGCCACCAAGAAGAAGAAAGACGCCCTGCCCAAACCTCCACTCTCACCCAGCAAGCTGAAGATAGTCAGAGGTAAGGACTCTCACCCAAACTCCTGTGCCAGCCCTGTAGAATCATGATAGCCAGAGATCAATTCTTTTTCTGAAAGATCTCTTTTAAGATGAGAAAACTTGAGGTTCTTTAAGTGATTTTCACACAACCTATCCATCATATAAAATATCAAACACCTGAGTTCCTCATTGGATATTATTATCAGTGATTTGATTGTATTTACTGACGTCTCATGCCTGCTCTGTCCCCCAGAGTGTTTGTACGACAGAGTGTCTCAAGAGACGGCGGATAGCGCGGAGATCACACAGAGATTGTCCAAAGTGAACAAATACATCTGTGAAAAGATCATGGACATCAACAAGTCCATCAAGAACGAGGAGCGACGGGAATCCAAGCTGCTCATCAGACAGACGGTCAAGATGGAGAACTTCTCTTATGATGGCATGTAGTGACCAACAGTTGTCACACCGGCACCTTCTGCCCCTCTTTGGACCTCCGGATAAAGAAGAGGGTGCTTGCTATGGGTAGTGGGGGATATTTGTCACATTCCCCGGAGGCTTTTTATGGTTTAGACACATTGGATTTATTAGTATTTGAAAAGTTAACACAAGCTCACAACCCCTCCTCTGCTATCTTTAGACTACAACAACCATCTCCTTCCTCAGCACCCCATTGGTGCATTGGCTGATGGACAGCTTTACCCACCAGTCAATTCAGGCAGAGGATGAGCACATTAGTTTGAGTGATATTACTTACTTTTTTAAGATTTTCTGTGGGATTGGTGTGGAGACTTGGGTTTTTCAAGGTGTGTGCATATGTGTGAGTCAAAACAGAGATTATCAGATGTGATTGTTTAGAAATTGAGTACTCAGCCTATTGTTCTGTGTCAGAACATAATTAAGAGTCCTTAAACTCTTGAGAAATATGAGATTATGTCCCTGGATATAGTCCTCTGATGAGATGATGTTGCAATTTTGATGATGCTAGCTTGCATGTGGTCCAAGATAGAGAGAGGTTAGCCGTTTTAGTGGTAAGATGAATGCTGGAGTTTTGAGTGTGTGCTATTGGTACTTAATGCATGGAGTGGGAACTTGGTGAATAACTTCTACAAGCACTTTTACAGCAGGGTCTTAATTGGTAACAGCCATATTGTAGAGATATTCTGTTGTCCCTAGAGATTAATGTTGAGTGGGCGGTCCCCTTCATTTGGAGATCCAGTTCTGAAGGAACGCTTTATTAAAAAGAGGGATTACCGGCACATTGAAATGGGATTGTCTTGTAGAGTCAGTTGGTTTGTGATGTGCTATATTCTATTTTCTGTTTTGTTGTTTGTTTGGTTGTTGTTGTTGTTTGATCCTCTTCTGTTGTTCACCTTGCAATTAGGAACATTTCCCGCCAGTAAGAGGAAAAAAAAAAAGGAGTTTCCATTCAAAGTAACGTTCTAGTCTTGCTCTCAATCAAAGCTGTCCCATGCAAACGATGTGACTGTTTAAGGAGTTGTAGTGGCATGATAATGCCAAGAGAGGCCTTATAATGGATTTGGCAATCACTGGGACTGGTTTGCCCTGGGTTTTTTTATTTTAGTAAGCTGTGATTGTAAATGTACAGTAAGCTTAACATGATGAAGCTTCACCTGCACTTTGCTTTGAGGATTTAAGAGGGTGGTTAGGTACTGTATTTTCTCGTTGATTCACACAACCAAGCTTGGCTGGGCAGTTTGCAGTATACAGAACCAAGATAAAAAAAAGAGCTGTGCTAGAAATGGCCACGCGGAGGGAAAACCGGAGCACAGTTCAGCACAGTTGTGGTCATCCTTATTGTAAAAGCAGTGTTAGCTGTGGGTAAAGCTGTCTGAAGCGCAATCCTGTGCTGTCAAAGTTCTCTGGGCCTTCTGCAACCCATAATAACCCCCTCTTTTTTAAGCCACACCGCTGGGGAATAAAGTAAGGTTGCCCTAGTGACAATTTCCTTCGAGCCATGCCATCAAAACTTTGAAAATGTCTTTTTTTTTTTTTCTTTTTTTTTTTTGGTTTCTGTTTTGTTTAGTTTTTTTTCTCCACTTAGTTTTTGTTTTGATCCCAAATGGTTTGTGTGGCTGTCTGCAGGCTGGAACTAACCGCTGCAGATTGAAATCTCAACTGTGACCTAGCTGTGGCTAACTGTGAATCTGCTGCAGAGCTGCCCGCCAAGCCTTTCTCCTCCTCACACTCTAGATTCTTGTTTGTTTTGTTGGTTGGGTTCTCTCTGTTTGTCTGTTTTTCTGTCTGTCTGGGTTATTGTTATTTCTTACAGTTTGATCAGACTTTTGTTAAGCTACCATATATTTGAAGATGTTTTAGTGTACATAAAATTAATCTTTTTATTTTTTACCAAACATGGATATTTCTGTTTCTAGTTCAATTACATGTTACCATTTTAAGCTTCTGGTCTATTTTTGGCTGGTTTATCTAATTGACGTTGTAATTCCTTTGTTACCTGATGATTTCTTTCTTTCTTTTTACTTTTATGTTTTGTTTTTTTATAAGAATTGTTGGCTTTAAGCTTGATATTGTATCCAAATGTAGGTCACTGGCATCTACAAACAAATTAGAAAAAATAACTCTCCCTTCCTCAGCCTTGGTGATCTCTATGTGAAACACAAGGCTACCCTTAATATCTTATTATAGTCCATACATGTAGTACATTTATGACGTGATAGTTATCCGATAAGCCTCACTTAGGCTCTACCTTTGACTTCTAACGGACCGCTGCAGTAAAATGATACAATAATTCTGTATTGTTAAACCATTGTACTTTAGCCATTGAGATGCAGTAGTTAGCTAGCTGAACACAAATCATTTACATTGAATGCACTTTAAACCTCAAGACAATTTCTCCAATCTTAATTGTATCTGTTGTAAACGTCCAAAACGTATTTTTTGTCTATACGGAATAATAAGGCCCAACAATCATTGTATTATTACGGAGCACCTTAGAACATTCTGGTTCGGGTTTATTGTTTTGTATGAGAAGAGAGAGACATGGGAAATACTTGTGTCATGTCAGTCCTCTATGTCTCTGGTATGCCAGTACACCACAACTTGTTTTGGAGATTTAAAGTTTCCAAAAAACATATTTACATCTCTGAAGTTTTTAGGCTTGTTTTTACAAGTCAAACTAGTAGAAACTCTATTCTAAAGTTCAAACATGACTCTTGCCTGACTGATCAATGGATTATCCTGGCAAATGTATGAGCAAAGACCCAACAACATGACCATTATCCTGCTTGGCTTATTGGTTTAGCCACCAATAACATGATTGGCCAACCTAAAGATCTTTAACAGTGAAATGTGCACGCTGACTGGATTATGTGCTTTAACTTGATGTGTCAAGATGCTGGGTGTTAATAGATATGAGCAATGTATAGATAATAGTGTATTTTTTACAGATGAGTGGTTATACGCCAAAGTATTGAATGAGATAAAGGTAACAATGGGGGATTCTGAGGAATCAGCCAGGTTTGCACAAAAATGGCCCTTGCCAAGGTTTTAGAGTTTAGTCAATCTTAAGCCACCGCAAAGGTGAAATATTTGCTATATATTTTTGTTTCCTAAAATCTATCCCTTTTACATGGTGTCCTTTTATCATTTCTGTACAAAGCAAAATGTAAGGTTTACGCGCTAGCATGTATAAAATGATACATGCACCTAAAGCTTTTAGATGGTGTGTTTTTAAAAACAAAAGTTTTCTGCTGTGTGAACCAACCTTGCTGAAATTCTGTGACAGATTGTTGTCGTCGTTGTTTCTCTTTGTTTGCTTGTTTTCTGATGCCAAAAAAGGGGGTGTGGTTAAAAGTGCATAAAATAGAGTATTAATTGAGCTATTACATCACCTGAAATGTTGACTTGTTTATCAAAGGCTGGTTTCCTGGATCTTGATTAATCCTAATCCCTTAACTAAAACCATCTTCAGTGGATCAAATCTATTTGAAAGTATCTTCTTTTTTTTTTTTTCTTTTTTTTTTCTTTTTTTTTCTTTTTTTAACCCATGGCCTTATCTGGGACTGTGAGGCCAGCCCCTGCCAGATGTAGTGAGTCCCATGCTGAGGACCAGTTCGGGTTTAGCGGCAGTTTAGTAATATACACCCATAAACACACAGGCAGAGCCACTGAATAGATTCTGTAGACTGTTGTGGCTTTTTAACACAGCGCCAAACCAGGACACTCACTGTCACACTTCACTTAGAGGTATGGACAAAACTAAACTTACGCTGGCTCTATGGTCCCTGTTTGGAAACCCTGACGGCGGTGGTATGAACTGGTTCTAACAAAAACAAAAAAAACAGTATAAATAACAAATCAACCATGTACTCTTTGCTTAGTGTTTTGGCTTATCTTGTCAACACCTGCTCTGTCAAAGCCACACAAGTAAAGCAGCTTTGTGTTGCATTTTAACAGGTTGATAGGGCAGAGATATCGGTCTTAGCTGAACTGTGTGGAACAAGATCGGCTACATCTTACAGTTCTCCAAGCTAACCATATGGAAGATCCACAACTGTTTAAGCCTCAGATACAATGTCAAACTCCAGATAAGACTGATGAGCAGGAAACATTGTTAGGCCTATATTTTTCTTACAGTAGCCGTAAGCATTCAAAGTTCTGCAGTAACGTTGTATACAATCCACAAACCGGTTCTACTTCATCTAGCTTCACCGTCCTACCTCATTGCTACTCTGGTGTTTGTTTGTCAGTGACTGTAAACTATGTATGTATATTTAAAAAAAGAAAAACTAATAGGAAAGTTATACCTGATTACTCTTCTCTCAACATGTACAGCATATAAAACTTGTAAAACACCTCAGTATACAATTATAATTCTTAGGGAAAATCAGTTTTATTACCTGCTTAAAGAAGCTGCTGTAAAAGGGTGTTTGCGTTGGGGGGGGTTGTCTGAGTATATATCTCTGCTCTTTGCTATGTCGTGCAGTTGACCGGTGGGTGTGTATTGTCTGTGTACCGCTTTCTGAGATTTGTACTGGTTGACGGTGCTACCAGCAAACAGGTTCTTAACTGATCTGTCTCTCTGACCTCAAATGGTGCTAATTTTTTTCTATGTTTTTATCCTCATACAGCTATGTGTTGTTCAGGTGTGTCAATCGCCCATATCCTGTCAGCTAATACAGTTTTGAAATTTTAAGCCAACATTTTTAGAAAAATGATAACCATAGTATCTGGTACCTGCTCTCCATCCAAACAGTGTAGCTAGTGATTATATCCTCTGCTGTGAGTTTCAGAAGTACCTCAAAACTTGCTGGTTTTAAACAGATGCATCTTCTAGCACTCACTGTCTACCAATCATACATTATTGCAGTATATTTGAGAAATATGCATTTCTAAAGACCATATCAGGCTACACTACGCAAGTACATAACTAATTAACTTGACTAATTAAAATAATACAACTGTTCATTGGATGCATGCCAGGTTGACTTCCTAAGAACCTCGGTTTGATTGGGAAGTGTATTTCTAGTATAGTAAATGTGGTCCTCAGCAGAAAGATTGTTCTCCTCAGAAGTAGTAGTTCAGCACAGCTTGAAAAGGTAAAGGATTTCCTTTGGTAGTTCTTGACAACGATTAACAACTAGAACCTGGTAGAAATGATGTGAAATTAGTTTGGGAATGTACTGTGAGTACCAAAGAGGGCTGTGACAGAATGAAATGCACCTGTGTTGAAAATGTTTCGTAGATTGTTGAGAACCTTCATGATATATTTACGATGACAGCTTTGGGAAGTGTCAGTGACTTGTGGATTTGACCTCTGATGAGATGGTGATTTTAACCAATCACAAACTGTTCTCCAGCTGTCATTCACATTTTTGTTAACCTCCTCGCTGCTGAATATAGAATTATCAAAAAGATATATCAGTAAGAAAAGATTGAAATCTAGAGTGTTGCTCGTGAATGAATTACTGTGAACCAGAGTAATAGATACAGCACAGTACAATCTCTGGGTTGTAAGACTTGGGGATTAATTATCTTTCAAATACTAAATGTGCATTTTAGTTCCCTTGCCCTGTGCTGTGACAGCAATGTAATCTGTAACCTCTGAAGTTCACGCCACCAGTGCACCAAAGCATTTGAAGTATGTCGGGTTGGTTTACTGTACCTGTCAGTATGTATGTATGTATGTATGTATGTATTCTCTCCTCTGACCGTGTCTGTGAACATGACTTGTGCTGAAGAAACACTCTCTACTGTGAGCCAGGCATTAAGATATGGAAGTGTTGGTAGGCACTTAAGCCTTTTCTTAGACTATTTCTTAATGTACCAAGTCTAAGCTTAGCTCTTCTTCAGGGGATCGGTCCTGGGCAGTTTTCTATGTAACGTATACAGCAAGTTGTGATTACACGGTACCAAATCAGTAGGTGCTTTTGTCAGCTCCTCAGACTACCACAGTCCTGGCTGAAGACCACACTGAATCAAGACCGGCCTACTGTTGGGGGTGGGGGGCGGGGAGGGAACCAGGGAGAAAGTCTTTAAAACTAGGAATGTGTCTGCAGACCTTTACGAGGCTGAGCAGGAGACGATCAGAAAGACTGGGATCAATCTGTACACAACTAAACTACCCTTTTTCATATTCATGAACTAAGTAGAATCAAACTACTACACAGGGCTGCTTTGGTATATACCTGTCTGTTATGGCTGTACCTGAATTGCGATGGACAATTGGGGAAAGTGCTGGTTACTACTGTTGGGCGTTTTCCCGGTTTGTATGATGGTCTGATAGAAGTTTGAGGACTGTTACCGTTATAAATTGAGAACAAACGGATCTGGAACTAGCCTCTGATTACGGGACCTGGGAATGAGGGAGCTAGACTCTCCATCACCCTTCGTTATCCCCCCCAAAAATGCATCCCTACATTTACTGAAATTGTAATACGTATCTGCGATAGTGTTCATGTCTTTGCTAAACCGGTCACACCTCTGCTATGCGAACAACTCTTTGATGCTTAGCATCCTGTTCTGTTCTGTGTTTCTCTTGCTGCAGTCAGGTACACCTGTTCAATGTACAGATCAACAAAAATAAATCCAGACTTTTATTCTATCAGCACAAGCCTCTTGTTTTCTTTGTTGACCGTTTTTTGCGTTCTGCAAACATATTGTCACTTTTTCCTTTTCTTATTCCCCTTGAAGAAACATAAAGATATATTTACACTAGAAGTGCTCCAAGAGAGCCTTTGAAGAATAAATTGTGATTCAGGTTCGGTTTGTCCACGTCAATCTGAATATGTTTAGGACTGCTAAAATGGGGCTTTAAAGGCACAATCTGTGATTGGTTAGAACAGTCACGCCGCCACAGTTTTCCTTCCACAGTTTTCCGGTGTGAGAATGTTTGGAAGCATTTCACCTAATAGAAAACTTTTAAAAGCCATACCAACACGCAGCATATATTATAAACCAATTGCGGATTGTGCCTTTAATCTGGTGACAAAAGGAAAAACCTACCTGAAGTTCTTAACATGTTATTCTCATATTGGAATACCATTTAACTGCTCTCAGAGGAGAGTTTTTATGTTCAGAATACATTTTTGATTGCAAAAGGTATTATGAATGAGTTTCATAAAACTCGCGTGACCCCAAGGGTAATGAAACTTAGACAGAACATAAAGTACCGTGTAAACGCTTAATTCAAGTGAAAAATTAGAAGTGCAAGATTTTTCCTGCAAAGGCAGAAATGTACTTTTTCAACACCAACTTACTCAGGAGTCATGACACCACGATGCCAGACAGAGAGCCAGACAGGCAGGGGCAGATGAGCTCTAGTGTTATTTCCCAGACAACTCGGGTCTACAACTATACAGATCAGTGTAGCTGTGTATGATTTTAATATTAGTGCTGTTCGTACCGTATCTGACACCAACCTTCCATCCATGTAGGCTCTGTAGTCCGCTTCTATCTCTACGAAAATCAATCCGCTTCACTTTCACATCCCCTGTGGTTTCTACCCTAGATTTGGGTTTGAGGTTTGGCGCGCATGTATGTATGTGTGCGCGTGTGTGTGTGCGTGTGCGGAGAATCAGCAGGGAAGGCAAGGGGTTAACAGGCGGATTGATCTCTGTGTTGGCCACCAGATACTCAGCAGAGACCAAAAGTTCAATTTATTTGTTCATTCGGCTGTCCTGCTGCTGGCATTCCTTCATGCCACAGAGCTGGCGGATGATTGGCAATGCCGTATCTAACGGTGTCCCATGTCCCAACCATGCTGCAATATCAACTCACCCAGATAACAGAGAGATAGGGCATATCAGAGTGGGTGTAATATGGCTTATTTGGAGAAAGTTGACTTGAAATAACCTCCATCATCGGTCGGTGGATCTGGTCGAGTACAGGGTCAGCCGCGAAGGCTGTTGTTTTACGAAGAGGCGCGGCGCTGCTCAGTTCCTCGTCCTCCCCCGTTCCCCCCCGCGCCGACGCATTTCCATATATTATTGCCTCTGTAAGCAAGTGTGTCACGCGGCCAGGCTTTTCTCACAGCCCGAAGGGAACCGCTCGTTGTCATTATCGCGAAGGCCCTGCCGCATGCCTGTAATGTATTGCTGCTCGGCTTTATTGGCAGCGAGATGATTCATCGGCGGCGATGATGGATCGGTGTGTTGGCCGGGTCAAGCCGGGCCGGGCCGGGCCGCTGGCCAGGGCTGGGCTGGGCTGGGCTCTGCAGCCTCTCTGTCTGTCGCAGAACACCGTGTCCCCTCCTGCATACTGCAGTATAGAGGGAGACATACTGTATTTATGTCACACACACAACCTAATGAATATGGTCATTTCAATGTTTTTATGGAGCTGACGGGAACATTGTCTGATTCATAGTGCCCGGTCTTTGCTTTTCATGCAGACAGGGTACACACAGCAGCACCACATAATAGCTGGTGGTAATGCATTATTTTTATGGCTTTGTCAGTGTTTGAATGTGAAAGTATAACTCGCGACAGACAACTTTTGTTACTGAAGTTTGGTGAATGTGTGAAGATTTGGTGCAGCACACTATAATTTAGTAAATGGAAGATACAGAGTGTGATTGGCAACACACACACACACACACACACACGTGTTTTTAGAGGATAAAGAGGCTTTGTATGACACACACCTACGGTCTATCTATCATTTTCTTATTTTA
>OMKK01002224.1:0-12029 GCA_900302305.1 Polymixia japonica | reverse complement strand
CAAAAAAAAAGCTGAGATCCCAAAAATTGCACCACTGCTGACAAAGAGGAAGCGGTGTGCTCTACTTACGCGACTGGAGGTTGTCAAAGTCGTCTTCGTCGTCGCCGTGGTCTGGAGGCATCATGATGCTCTCTGTGACGGCCGGAGGGTCGTCAAAGATGCCACCTCCATCCTCATTGCTCAGCAGCTTGTCCACTGGGGAAGAACAAGGAGGAATGAGCATCCTTTGGGTTTTTTCACTTTTAAAAAGGCCATCACTCAAGAAATTAAAGTTGATTTATCCTCATCGTGTGCCCCTGGCTCATTAAAACAAATTAGCTCCCTTGTCATAAGCGGACCCAAAGCAAACAGGCCCATGATCCACAGATGCTGAGATTCGTGAAGAGAATGAATCTAGGTGGAGCTAGATCAATACATAAGAGACAGAAGGAAGTGATGACAGACCAGCCTAATCTACCTCTCGAGGACAACAGCTAGTGCTGGATAGACCACGTGGTAAGACTCACATTTGGAGAACGCACAGGAAATAAACCACATTATGCCGTAGAACCCCTCACCTAGCATTCCCCCGTCGCTGTTGCCCATGGTGTTGTCCCCGAAGTCGTCGTACTCCATGTGGTTGGACTTCTCGGGGAGGTGAGCCGGGCCAGGCTCGGCCTCCAGCAGGAGATTAGAGGCCGTGGCACCATGCATGATGTCCTCCTCAAATGCACTGGCATCACGCATCATCTCACGGTCGTCCATGCCAAAGTCAGCTGGAAGGTACAGCAGGTTGGAATTAATGAAATATGGAAAGGCGATGGAAAATAGATGCTTCTAGTGTGCTTGTGAATTGGAAAAAGCTTGAAGGAAGAGGAAAGAGAGAAAAGGCGGTGCTGCATTTGTCCAGGGCTTCCATCACCCTCCCCAATGTTGATATAGCGGTCTTTATGTCAAAACTGAATGTTTTGTGTATTTACTGGAATAGAAATTAAATACATTGAATAAATACCTGTCAACTGTTGGCCACTTTGGAGGACTTGACAAAATTATATTGTATATAGTAACCTATACACAGGTCACAAGCCTCATGCAAAAGCATGCATGGGCAAATAAAATGACTAACATATGCAATTTGGTGGTTACATTTATCCAATGCGCCTTGTATAGCAGTTGGTATACGTTTTAACTCCTACCAAAGTTGTCATCCTGCCTAAGGCACACACACTCTTCCCCCCTCGTGTGGATCTAGTGTTTGGTGTGTGTTTACGTCTTTGTGTGTGCAAGTATTGCTACTATGTCTTACCAAAGTCGTTGTCCTGCATGAGGCTGAGGTTGCCTACATCTTCTCTCATGGTAATCTCCTCCACTCTGCTCTGGTTCAGGGTGAATTGCTGCGCCACGTCTATGTCACTGCAGAGGGTGCACACACACACACGCGCGGATTAGTGTGATTGTTGTATAGTTCTGCCCATACAGTGTGAACAGCTGGCCCATCTTACAAATTTCCACCATTTAGTGAGAATGCCGACCAGTTGATCTTGCAATTGATATTTAAAATTCCAAATGAAAATTGAAGACATAATGGCAGAGAAATCAAGTGAACTTACTCCAGATCAGGAAGTGGCTGGTCGAAGTCGTGGAACTCCTCAGGGAGAGTGATGGCGTTGTAGGCTGCCTCTCTATTCTCCTCAGGTAGATCCACCACACCTGAAAACACATAGGTAGGACTGTCAGGATACCACAGCCTGACCTGACTCTGCCAAAAAAATACTAACTGGAGTGGACATGCAACACATTTTGCAGTTTGCAGCAGACCTGAAAATTGGCCTGCACTGTTTGTCTTGTCATTATATATTTTGTGAATAGTAGGCATTTTAAATGCATCCTATCCTGATGTAATTATACCATACATGTGATTAGTGAAGTGATTCCGCCTTACCTGGCCTGAAGGCCATTTTGATCTTGATGAAGGCCTCGTTACAGTCAGCCAGCAGGTACTTGGCCTTCCTGTGGTAGATTCTCACAACTCCCAGCAGAAGGTGGCCTGATGTCCGCAACGCCATCTTCACCTGAGGGAGTTGGAGTTCAAAAACATTAATGGTTATTTCATGTTCACAAGCAATACGTTAACTATAATACAATACCACAATTAAAAAAATGTAAAATGCTTTGAAGTTGTACAATTTGAGAGGAATAAGAACCAGTAGTACTGTTATTATATGCGTTATTTCTGCGCTATTTTCGCTGGCTGTACTCTGTTTGCAAACAGAAACTCGTCATCCTATAAAGTTGCCCATGTGTCACAGCATTGAGAGGACAATTAAAAAACACAATGGTGAATAAAGTAAACAGTTTGTCAAGAAACAGCAAAAAGTAAAATGGAAAAAAATCAGTGTGGTTTTCCAGCAACAGCTCAAAGTAAGAACTCTCCATTCCCTTCTTTGTTCCTGTTCATCATTCCACTTTACTCCTTTATCAAGAGGTTCTTTTTAACGCATGTCTCCAACACACTGGGAGGTGATGAGAGATGAGGGAAGGTGTAGGGAATGATATTCGGCACAGGTTGAGCAAAACTCAAACCCACAATGTTGTGAACACACAGCAGATGCCTCAGCCTGCACCTGGACCAACAGTTTGCACTTTGTGTTGTTACCTTGGGCGAGATGATGCTCTCCACACTGCTCTCCAGGTTGCATTCAAACACATGGGCCTTGGTCAGCTTCTTGTCCCAGTGGGCCGCCAGCCAGATTTTGGCCAGCGGCCCACGTTTGCTCAGGACAAAGTGGGCGTAGAACATTGCCCCGGTTCCTCTGTCTCACACACTCACACTGGGGAAGTTCACCTAGAAAAGATAATTTATTGGTCTATAAAAATTTTACAAATTCATCATAATAAGAAACAAATACAAGGTACAACATGCGACCGAGCAATCCTTGTTTGGCAGCAGAGTTCTGTTCCCTCAGCACATGCCAGAGACAAAGGCGAGGGGACCGCGTTTAATTAAGGGGCCATTACATTACTGTTGTGTAAGTTTATTTTGAGTCAAAGTTAATTTTATTCTTAACAGTTTACATGGCCCTTTGTGTAATCTGCAAGTTTCATGAACCTAGGGCCCATTACACTAACTTAATGTGCATTGTTAAAAATGAATAGTAGTCAAGGGGAAAACATCCAGCATTTAAGAATACTGCGAAGTGTAACAATGTGAAGGATTCAACCACCTCATCGATATCTGAGATATATAGTAGAGCAGAGCACTTTATCAGTTTCAGATAGAGACAGATGAGTTAACTTGAAATCTCAAGATTGGTGAATGATTTGGCAATAGCCATCAGCTGTAATTTCTCATGGTTCTGAGTCAAGAGCATGCAAGTAATATGTTCAGCCACCAATTGTAGATAAAGTTGCAGGAAATTGTTCTAGCTTTGATACTTCACAAAACATACCAAGACCATGCTTCTAGATAAATACAATTGACTATTTGGATGAAAATGCAGTAATGCTGAGATGAGATATGTAGTGCAAATATCTACCACTTTTATTGAATATCATACACAGAAAAGTCATATGTAATGCAGTAAACATTGCATTAGAAGTTGGGTTTTTAAGTACTGGTAAAGTTTATGAAAAATTGCTAACTTCTGGACGGAGGAACCAGGCCCAAAAAGTAAGAGAGCACAAGACACATTTAGGATGCAACAGGTCTGAAGATAACACAGCAGAGCGCCTCATAATGACCACTATATTTCATAGATATAAGAAATACAAGTTGCGTGAAATTATGCCATTTTTATTTCCCTACAGGTATCGAGGTGCATTATATATTTTTGACAGCTTATCAGTTGATATCTGACCAGTCAGAGGGTCAGTTCGTGGTCGAATGAAAGTAGTCATTTGATTCATTGAGTGTAGCTCCAGTCATTTCCCAAAGTCCACTTAGTCACTGTAGTGTAATGGTCAGTTGTATTACGGCCCCGATAAAGCTGTGTTAAGTCATATTTCTTACTGTACTGTTCACCCATAGTACACACAACACGACCACGACGCTAACGCTCAGAGAAAAAGATTTCATCAAAACAAGCGAGGGCTCCATAGAAGTTCCGCCTATTTCCAGTCAGGAATGAAAACATTCAAAACATGCATGTTCCGATGTTCACCGAACACGATTAATCGGCGTCTTGCCTTCACGCATAATCTAAATAGTTGATATGCGTCAGGTAAACACTTTAAACACGCATGGCTAGAATAGTTGTTATCGCAGCGCTACTTAAAAAGCGCCACGGATCAAACCCAGAAAATAGTCGGCGCCATCAGATGGGATGTACCGATTGTTACAAGTGCGAAACGAAATCACAAACAGGTCGTGTGGATGGATAATAATAACTTTAACTCGGGTGACTTTTCCAAAACAATGAGTAAAACACAACTGGAACACCATGCACTGAAAGTAAAACAAAGCGGTGAGGAATAAGGCGCCTGAACCTGCTCACTGTTTCATTAGCTTTGTGGCTAACGGCGTCTAGTCGCTTGAAGGCCGCGATAAGTAAAACACCAACGGTTCATGCTTATCTCGCTTTATAAAAATCGATATAGTTATGCGTAAATAATTCCATTGTAAATTAACTCACCGATAGTACCCCCTTACAGTGAAATATCAATGATTATGTAATTTCTCCCAGCGAATGCTCTCCTGTTGTACTCATTAAAACAGCCAAGATGGCGCCAGCTGCCTTCCTCCCGCTCAGCGGCGTCCTTTAAAACCAGCAGGATGTTTACACTCAAACATGGCGGAGGAGGAGCCACACACTGACGTTAGGGGGATAGGGGGCGATGTGGCACAGTTCTTGATTAATGAATCAATTATTATGATTACAATTACTATTTATGATTGTTATAGTATTAATAGTACTAATAGTAGTAGTAGCAGCAGTACTATTATTTTCAGTATTATTATTGGTATTACTACTGTCCTATCCGAGCCCTAAATTTTAAAATGATAAGAGGCTACATTATACCATCTAGGCCTACTCTGACAACAATATAGTTTAGCACTCCTTGTTGCCTATAGGCCTAACGTTACTAATAATTCAATTAGGGTACGATAAAGTAGAACAACGACATATGTTGTTCAACAGTTAATTCGAAACAGCGATCAGGAGAAACATATTGGACAGAGATTTAATCATCTGGAAGCAAACTGCAAATTGGTAGCTATGCTGTAAACCGGATTTCTCGCAGGCTACATCTGTCGCAGTGGAACTGCGGCCCCTACAAAATGTTCATCAGCAGGGGCGTGTATTAGTCTAGGAATGGTTGGTGGAAAATGTAGTTAATAGTCACACATTATAGAGCATGATACGGTAATTGCAGCACGTTAAACAAATTAGTATTTTTCAAATGGCTATCATTGTTAATGTGACAAACCACAAGTAGTCTTACTGTGAGATTAGTAAATTATTGATCTAGGTCAAATTACTGAACGTAAAGGGCATGCTATGCTGCTACTATAGATGGCTTACTTTTTCAAACTAACTTCACCACAGGGATAAATAAAGTTAATTTTATTTTATTTGATCTTATTTTGTCTCAAAGAAAATAGAAATAAGAGAGAGATGATGCATTCAAAAAGACATTTAATTTAGCTAGAGATACAGATTTCCCACTAGAACCGGAATGATTGGACTAAACCCCTATTGATAGATAACATTTGTCCTCCACAGCACATATGGAGTTGCTTGTATTTCAACACAATGCTGCACAGTACAGTTTGGATGGTGACACAGTTTCAACTTCCCATCTGTTAAAAATATGATTTGATCCAGATTGCTGATCACTATCTGCTGATCTTGTGATAGATAGAGTTAGACAGCCTCAGAGAATCCTACCAAAAACCAAATAATTGAAAACTGAATTTTATGAAGCTTTCCTGCATGGGTTTAATTTCAGATAGGCAATTTTGTGCCAAATTGGAGATATATCCGTATTTAGCAACAGATGTGTGAAATAAATCTTATGTGCTAAGGGTTCTACAGTCTTTAGGGTTTGCTAAAATGTGCGTGCACACACGCACACATGCAGGCACACGAGCATACATGCATAGAGGAGACGAGACTCAAACTAACTACAGATTTTTATCTATGCAAATACTGTAAAATGAATTAGCTTCCTTTAATCCTGTGAAATGAATTATGTCTCTGGCTAATAGCGCCGTAATGTGTTTAATCTTAATGTATTCAATTATGTCACCATGGGGAGCTTCTTCCAGTCTGCTGTAAAAGAGATGCTTTCCTGGAGCTGCTGTGTAAAAACTTCATGGCATCGTCACTAAAAGCACAATCAGCAAACTCCACACCTTAGCACTCATTGGGCAGGGTGTTTTGTTAATATACACTCTTCATCCCTTACCCTCAGTGTTGATTTTATTTTCCATACTTCTCAATCAGTAGTACATATTAACCACATTCACAAACTGAAAGTTACTTATATGTCCATAGTCCATTTTCTATTCAACATGGTATGATAATTGATTCATCAACTTGATTAATTCACATTTAATTTACACCCATGACTAGGCTGTTGTATTATGGAATTACACTAACACAGTCACAGGGATGTGATCAAGACCACTGATCATGACAAGACCAAAAAAGCAGTCAGGACAATGGGTAGAAAAAGAGGAATGATACAAATCTTCTATAGAAATTCATCACAGTCAAACCGAAAAATAGATTGTCTTTCATAGTCTTATATGGACAGCCGCATCTTAAATAACCATTCAGCTGCTATGCTGTGATGATGTCTGATATGAAGCTAATAGGGATAGACGTTGCTAAAATTTGGCCCACAGCTAGGGTTTAATCCTGCAGTATAGGCAAACCCTAGCAGAACACGGGCATGCTCAGATCCATCTACACTGCAGATAGTGCAGTGAATGGTGAACCTCTGCTTCAGCATTCTATTAACTCAAAGCACTTTGGGGCAAATGTATGTCACCTCTATGCAACTTTGCACATACAGATTCCTCCAAATTCATGCTAGACATTTTGCTCTGTCGGGTCCGGTTGGTCCAGTTTTGGGCCACGACCCATGCAGAGGAGATGTTGGGCCCGAGGACATGTAGGTCTTGATGTAATTAGCCAATCCACCTTAGCTATTTGCATGCCTCAGAGGATTTATCCTGTGCAGCCCCTGGCTCAACTCTTACGATTGCTAACAAGTATATAAAATAGCCTGCTACCATCAAATACATTCTATGTTACATCATTTATATGAAATGTAACATCAACAAAAATATGTGAGCACACTTTACTATGTTGGGCAAGTCCCAAAAACCACATTGAAAATTAGAGGGATATGGCACAGGGTACGAAAAAGCAATTCTTTGCTAGTTGTCATTTGGGCAACCTTGCATCTAAAAAGGTTTTGTTGCGAAACAACCTACCTTTTTTTCAGAAGGTATTTTTATTTTATTTTTTTACAATGTTGTCCAATATTTTGCCAGATTTGATGTGTATGTGTGTGTGTGTGTGTGTGTGTGTGTGTGGTGGCTATCTCTACTGTAACTGTAGTACTCCTGCTGAGCTGGCAGCTCTCAGCAGCCATGGGATCAGCCTCGAGCAGCGTGTCTAAACCGATCACCCCAACACAGATTTATGTAAACACAGCAGCTATTTGGCATGGGATGTGGTTGACAAATGCACAAGAGAAAAGCTAGCTAAAGGTATTATTTAGTTTGGCTCTCCAACAGTAGGCGCAGTGCACAAACCTAACAGGCAAAGTACACTTGAGAAGCCTGAAGGGGGGGGAGGGGTCAGAGGAACAGGGATAAATGAATGACAGGATGAAAGGGGAAAGAAGGCACGCGTCTGTGGAAATGTCTATCTAACTGTGAAGAGGTCTTTCGTTGCATAGTTTTAGAGTCAAATTTGATACTAATATTAGTCTGATTTAGAACTTAGAAGAACCTATAAGAGCACCTATAAGAACCCTTTGGAAAAATGTGTTAAAAGTCAAGTCAAGTTTATTTGTATAGCCCTTAATCATATTAGTCTCAAAGGGCTTTACAAGCTCAAAATTAACAGGAGACACCGCTTGACCTTAACCGTCGATCAGACAAGTAAAAACTGAAAAAACTTTAGATAGGAAAAAATGGAAGAAACCATGGGAATGGATACAAAAGAGGGGTCCTCCTTCCAGGATGGTGAGGTGTGCAATAGGTGCAGAGTGGGCATTTCTAAACGGTGGAAGTTACAAATTGGATGGTAACAAAATGTACAATTGGACCAATGGGGCAGTAGGAAAAAGAATAAAGAAGTGAGAGTCTCTGGCCGAACCGGCATCACAACAGTCTCCATGACAACAGTGCAGCCAGGTCAGCGCAGTCCCACTCATCGCCCCCACAATCATCATGAGAGGCAAACCATGGCACCCAGGCACACCTGTCTAGGGAGGAAGAGTAGGAAACCCACTCATAGGCACGGTAGACGCACTCATTCATCCAACCACCAAGGAAGACCCAGAAGAGAGACCTATACACAGCAGACCATCCAGATACTAGCCCAATCACAGACAGAAACATGGGATAGAGGTTAACATACAACCAGTGCATATAGCAGGAAGGATGTATACCCAGACTACTATCCCCTCGGCAGGTACCTAAGCCAGTGCTAACGAGACTTATAACGTCTGCAGGAAAAGGGAAAAAAAACAAAAAACACAATTGGGTGGTTAGATAAAAAAAAGAAAAAAGATAAAAAAAACAACAACACACCAACACGGTCAAATTATATAAAATGTTTTATTTCATTTATTTTTTTATAAAATTGTTTTAAAAAATTGTGATTTTTTTTCCTCTATCTTTCCAACTTTATGTCTATAAAATTAGGTCTGCAGTTACAGAGGAGAGTGAAGGAAGCAGGCAGAGATTAAGTCAAGATAGAAACGGTCTGATAAATACCATGTGTGTCTAAAGTGTGCGTGTGTGTACTTGCATTATTTGTGTTACTATACTTATGAAGACTGGTTTGACTTTTGTTACTTTGAAGTGAGGACAGTTCAGTCTTTCCTCACAAGTATAGTAATACAGGACTGTATGTGCATGTGCATTTGAGCCCAACAAGACCCTCATAATATTCCTACAACAGAAAAGGCAGGAATGTCACAGATGTGTGGTGATAAGTCTTAGTAGGATTCCAGTGTTAAACAATGTCATCTAGGGAGCATTATGTGTTACTGGACATTGATAAGGAAAACAAAAAAACAACCCACAATAAGTGAAAACAGGGACATGCTCAAGGCAAATGGAAAAAAAACAACTCGTAAGTGTCTTTGTTTTAAAGGCACATTAATATATCACCTAAATAAAAGCAGTAAAAATGATAGAGAAAATGTCATCTATCAGATATTGCACCAGGATAATTTCCAAAGTGTGATTCTGTTTTTGTGACCATAACTTCTTGTTTTAATAGCCCTGTGTTCTGTCAAATACTCATACTATAGTGACACTATCATGCAGCTCTATTATCCTTTTTTTTCTTTCTCTCTCTCTCTCTCTCTCTCACACAATTTGTTTTTCATGATGAACTGAGTAAATGTGGGAATGCTATGCATTCCTCATAATAGGGATGAAAAGCAAGTGATCTATTGGCACAACTTGAGGAGAAAGGTACAGGGCAGTGAAGCCTACCAATTGTTTTTTTTCATGTGGAAACAAAGTCAAAGCAACCAAAGGAAGGGTCAGAGAAGGTGTAGTCAGATTTCTATAGAAATGTTGCTGGCTTTATAGGGATATCCGTTGGCAGTTAGTTACACAAAAACTGGTGATGGCTGATGATTTTAAAAACAAAGGAGCACATTCCAGTTCATTCAAATGACTTGTTCAGAAATGTGTTCAGAAAACATGATATGACATATCAATACCAAAGGAGAACTCAGCTTGAGTATTGAGGGAATCCTATCAGTTACCAACCATTTCAGTCAATTAGACCACGGATTTAATTTTTAAATTAATTTTTTTTCTATTTTCATTTTTTAAATCAGTCACTCTGAGCTAACCTTAGCAGTAAAAGACTAGTTTCTGTGGCACTTGAAACATAACATAAGGTGCATGTTCAGGAGACCAAATGTACTGAAAACTCTTATGATGAGAAATGTCATTTGCAATCTTGTAGATGTGTTAAATTGACCGTAAAATATTTATATTGACTTTTTATGACATTTTTCCTTTTGAACGTGACCTTTATATCCCTCCCAAGTTCAGCAGAACCTTGTGAATCTTGAAGGACTCCAAATTGTATTGACAAGAAAATGACAAAGAATGTGCATAAGGCATAATATGTGCACAGAAGTAGAGCGTACCTTTACCATGCTGCATATTTTATTCCTTATGCCTGTTCAGATTGCTGGCCAGTTCAGATGTCTGAGGTTCAGATAACTGAGGATCTACTGTGCCAAAGATTCTTAGTGAGAATCCTCAGCGGACTATTGGTTGGCTCCTCAACAGGCAAGCTCAGTCTCCCTCTGACAAGGCAACTCATATAATCCTCTATCCTTCTTCAGGTTAGCACACATTCAAGTACCGGTTCAAGCTGGTCATATACCCCTCAATAAAAAAACTAAAAAACAACAACATTTGAGGACACAATACAAAATCAAAACCTAAATGAGCAGTAGGAGTCAGTGGCTTAATCCACATAATTGGCAGTGGATTTCCATTTAGTTTATGTGGATAATCTCTTATCCCCACAAAAACAAATGTAATTAAATATTGACATAAAATAGTGTTTTCAGGGGGCGGGCTATCAGAGTGCTGCTTATTGTGCTGGATTTTGGACTGTGATTTTAACAGGGGAAAAAAACAATTTATTTTGTTCGTATGGCAGATAACGGAAGATTCATTTGTTCGTTTGATATAAAATGCAGATTAGTTGAATTTGCTAGAATCTCCAAAATGTCAACCATTATAAAGAAAATGACAAATCAAAACAAAAAAAACAAAAAACAAACAAACAACAACAACAACGGGAAGCAGCAAGATCAAGGTGCTCATTCACACCAAGTCTGTTTCAGGACTTCCAGATCCCAATGACATTAGATAAACTTGAGGCACTGTGAATATCCTATCAGATCATCATCGGTCAGAACTCAGTTCTGCGGCTGAAGGGGTTGTCATTCCTACCTTCATCCACCTCGCCACTGGTTTTTGATTAAGACAGTACAGAGACATTATGCTGGCCTTTCACTCATTGTCATAAAAAAATAGCTAAACACATCCAAAATAGTTGTATCCTCTTCGTCGCCGTGATTATCAATAATATTCTGGCAGCAAAATCTCTCTCTTGAACCTGTGCATAGTCTACAGAACAGAATAGACACAGTCTTTTACAGTAGGTGTGAGTTGGGAGCGGTTTGCCGCTGTCCCTACATCCACCTCTTCAGCTATAACAGAGTCCGTCAGTTTACAGTCCTCAGGTCTCTGCCAGTGAGCAGCAGTCATGGTGCACGCAGTTAGACCCGTGTGTTTGCAGCAGCCAAATACAGCCTCGTTTATCAAGGTCACATTTGACCCCAACAGTCAACCCCACCAACGCACACCAGTGGAAGACAACAGAGGACTCAGGTACAACAGATGGAGTGTCCTCCTCCTGCTGAAGTTATAAATTCCTCCTCTTCCCCCCCTGCAACCTGTCCCATTCATTTCTCTGTTCATCCATCCATCCATCCATCCACGGAAGGGGTCTGTGTATCTCCGCGTGTCCGCCCCCTCGCTCTGTGTCCGACGTGTCCGGGGAACGAGGGGGCTCAGGGGGGTTATAGCCTCTCGATGTCCTTGTACTTCTTCCGCAGTATGGACACCTGGTCCTTGAAGAGGACCGGGTCCAGCCTCATCTGAGAGTGCACCAGGGGCATGCTGCCAAACCAGCTGGCAAACTTGTTCATGCAGGTCTGACGCTGGGCGAAGTGGTCCGGGTCAGCCCAGCGAGACGCCCGTGAAGTCTACCAGGGAGGGCGGGGGGGAGAGAGAAAGAGAGAGAGAGAGAGAGAGAGAG
>OMKK01002199.1:22899-34315 GCA_900302305.1 Polymixia japonica | reverse complement strand
TTAGGTACTGGAAAGAAACTATCGAACTGTAGTATGACGAAGGAAAATCCGCAAACTGGATTAAAGTTCCTTATTTCATGACAATTGTATGATAATTCTATGATTTTATGGTTTTATGGTTTTGACCCGTCAAAACGTTGCATTGTCATAAAATAAGGAACTTTAATCCAGTGTGCGGACTTTCTTTGGTTATATTACTTTAAGGGTTGTAACGTCTCACAGGAGAGGTGGTCATGAGGAAGACCAGTGGCCCAGAGATACAGACTATTAAATCAAACTTAAACCCCATTTAACCCGTTAAACAGATTGCTTCAGACTGGGGGATGGGATATGGGCAGAAAACAACTTGCTGGCAATATTTAAGAATTAAAAGTGACAGAATCGCAACAGGCAACACCCTGACCATTGGTTAGCTACTGCCACCTACTGTCACGAGAGAGAAAAGATACAGCATAGCAATACTGACAACTGTAATTCCTGTTAGCAGATGTTCACCTTGTTGCTCTGTGAATTGGGTAATGCTTATACGACCTTTAATTAAGAGACTATGCTAATCTCCAGAATCATTGGAGCCGAGGGGTAAATGAATCAAAGCTTCTTGCCTGTGCTTCTATCTCTATTTACTGATTTTGCACTCCTTTGCCGTCTCCTGTCATCTTACGGTAGAGCTTGTATACTGTCCACTTTACATCTGTGCCTTAACCTGTGTAGCTTTCGTTCCCATGCTAATGCTAATCCGTCTCGCTGTGCACCTGCAGGCTGTTTGTGAGGAAGTGTAGCGCGTGCCTGCAGGCGATTGGACGCTCAGAGCTGATTATGCGCGTGCTGGGACAGGTGTACCACCTGGGCTGCTTCAGCTGCTGTGAGTGCGAGCGCCGGCTGCAGAGAGGTGATGAGTTTGTGCTGAAAGAAGGCCAGCTGCTCTGCCGCGGGGACTACGAGAAGGAGAGAGAAATGCTGGCTGCCATCAGTCCCACCCCGACCGAATCAGGTACAGGACTGCTTCGGTGCCAGTGCAGGTCCATTTTTGTTATGGTATTACATTAATGGATCTGAACCTCGGGCAGTCTATTCAAGTTGTTTTCAAAAAATAATCATTCTAATTTGATACTTGATTGATCCCCCGTAGGGAAGTTGTACTTTTGCGTGTTCCCAGCAATGAGGTCAGAGTGCAGGGTCAGCTAGTGGTGCGCTGGTGGGGATTCGGTGTCTTGTTCAAAGATATTTTAGCAGGGCAGGTGCTAAGGGACATGGGGACTCAAACCTCGGGTTCTCTGATTGAAGGAGGTCTCTCTAACCACAAGCCCAACCTGCTGTCAATTACAGGATTGGGTACAATTCCTTGCTCAAAGCCATCAGCTTCAGCTTTCCCTGCCCATATTTACCTAACTAGCCACAGGGCCACTTTTTCTCTGATGTGTTTTCAACTCAAAATGCACATGTACAAATGTTCTGTTCTGACTGTTGAATTTTCTGCCCACCTTAATTAGTGAAGAGCGAGGATGAGGATGGCGGAGGAGGTTCTGGTGGGGGGAAGGGTGGCGATGAAGGGAAGGATCACAAACGCTCCAAGCGACCACGTACCATCTTGACCACACAGCAACGGCGTGCATTCAAGGCCTCCTTCGAAGTGTCCTCCAAACCGTGCCGCAAGGTGAGCGGACCCGTCTCTCTTTCTGCCTCTCGCTCACGCAACGTAGGACACGGCGCTAACGTGTTGACATACCGCGGCGTTGTCTCTCACCCCTAGGTGAGAGAGACGTTGGCCGCTGAGACTGGACTGACGGTGCGAGTCGTGCAGGTGTGGTTTCAGAACCAGAGAGCGAAGGTTAGGCGTTTACTGATTTCCCGTTCTCTTTCCATGTTCTCTCGCACACGGACACAGACACAGACACAACTTTCAAACTGACAACGTACGTTTTTGCGCTTCAGATGAAGAAGATAGCTCGCCGCCAGCAGCAGCAACAGCAGCAGCAGGAGCAGGAGCAGCTCGGAGGAACCAGGCGAGGGCCGAGCAGAGGGGGCCGACAGAGCAACGATGACAGCGAGGGTAAGAAAGGAAGTCGGCGACGCCGCAGGAGAAGTCCATTTGTGTATTCTCATGGCTAGAAGATGGAGCAGGTGAGGTGGAGAAGGGTCTAGGATTGAGGGGTTTTCTTTCCATTTCCACACAGATGGCTCTAGTACTCATGGGATGGATGGGATACTGGGCTATGCCTCACTACCACGTCAGCAGCTTTTGGCTCTGGACCCAAATATCTATGGAGGGGAGCCGTTCCGACATGGACTTACGCCGCCTCAGCTGACCAGTGAGCAGCTCCATTCCTACGGTAAGACAGAAGACGGGGCAAACCTGCTGCTTTAATGAATGGGTGATTTCGTAATTTGGTTAACAAATGTTATTCACTTCAACTCGACACACTCTGTTCTCCTCCCAGACTCAGAGACAGTGTTCCACGATCTCGACAGCGACGGAAGTCTCGGTCACCTTGGTGACTGCCTCTTGGCAACAGGGGATGGCGGCCTCCTGCCAGGACGGGTGGGAAACCCCATCGACCGTCTCTACTCCATGCAGAACTCCTACTTCACCTCCTGACCCCTATAAACTCTTACCCTTTCCCTACTCCTCCACCTTTCACCTCTCAGAGATGCAGCTAATGGAGTCTGTCCATCAAAATGCCTGTCGGACCACTCTCCATGAAACAGCCTACACCCAAACACAATTCTGAGCTTTTACCATAAGCCCAAATCATCAGAAGTCAGGCATAGTTATAATACCAGTTTGCAGCCATTCAACTAAGTATTAGATTAGCATAGTGTCCCCACACTCTTTCCTAGATAAGAATCACATGCTGGAAATATAGACACTGAAAATGTACAAGAAATGTAAAAGTATTGACCTCACTTTCTCCTGTGTATTTGTTATTACATGTTTTATCAAATATAGGGTTTACTGCACTTTTCAAACAAAAAAAAAGACAAACCAAGAAAAAACACTAATCAAACATGTTGGCACGAGTTATAGTTGTGTGTACTTTGGTGTCATTACAGTATTGAGGATAACAGGCTGGTCACAGTGACTTAATCAATTGAGATATATTTGGGAGTTTTGATAGGGTTTAGAAGCAATTGAAGGTTTAAATGAAATAAGGGTTAGGGTTATTTTTAATTCATTGTTTGATAAACTTGGTGGTTAATCATTGTGTGTGATGGACTGAGCCATAACATATATGGATTGGAATATGATTTGGCTCTCAGGTTAGTGTGTATGTTTTTGTAACCTGGGCTCCAATTTAGGAGAATGCGCTGGATAGGATTACAATTTATTGATTAAATAACTGATTTCAAATTTTTGAAGCTACTCTTCAAGTAAAAATGATTTAAAAACACATCCTTACCTTAGTTTTTAATAACGCATGATGAAAAAAGCGTGGACCAAAAAAGCAATCACATTTTTTTAAGCATTTAGGCAACACTACAGGGTTATTCGAAGAGCCTTATACGGAAACAGGGTTGTGTCTGGGAATGACGGTTAAGCTTTCCCTTTTCTTTGATACTGTATTGACTAAAAAGAAGACCAATGGATCTGTAACTCCCAAAAATTAGGAGACTGGGTACATGATGATGTGCTCTAATGTAAAATAAATGTGAATATGACTGTGGTTACAATTATTAGAGATGTTGTAGTCATTTTCTGTTATTATTATTATTATTATTACTTTATTCAGAACATCTCCTGAAAATTGATGTTGTTAGATATTTTGTACCTTCCTCTGTGATAATCGACAAATATTTAAATTGTAGCATGATATTTATGTGTCACAAAATAGGTCTGGAAATATAGCCTAAAGGGTCAAATTGGATACCAAGTATTGCAAAAAGACTGGTGCAGCAATTAAATCAGATTAGAAAGACATTTGTTTGATTTAGTATCACTGTGGTTGGCTATAGCTTGTGACACTCCTTCATGACATTATGTTTGGCTCTGAACACTGACTAATGGCCTGGCCTTTTTTACAGTGATATTTTTGTGAATGTAACTTATTTGTGTGGTACTAGGTGAGTTCCTACTATCTGACCTTTTTTGTTTGGTGACTGCCAGGTGATGTGCTTTGAATGTAATGTTGCCATATCTTCAATACAATCTGCAGTTTCATCTTCGAAGTATGTCTACCTAATCTGTCCTGAATTCTTACATATGATGATGCATGGATCGCCTTTATGTCAGGTATAAACTAGATATTACATTTGCGAGGAAGAATCTTTTCCACTTGATTACCCTCTCTCAATCTTTGACAAGTGAACCAGAAAAGGACGGTTCTGCTTTGTAGTCAAAGGGCTCATAACTCAACATCCTCCTCCTGTCTCTGTCAGTAGTCTCACTGATTAGAAGTAGGCAGCCTCCTCCTCTTCCCAGACTCCCTTTTTGTCAGTTACTGAGTAGTCAAAAGAGTTGTGTGTGGGAGAGTGATTCCAGTTTAATATTTAACTGTGACTCAGACTTGGGTAAAGGGAGTATGGAAGAAAAACACACATGGTAACAGAAAACATCAGAGGATAACCACACTGGATGAGTAATATAACTCTGACATCAACTTTAATGAAATGGTTCACCAAAACCAGTAGAAACTAAATTCTCTCGCTCGCAGCTGAACATTTATATAATTTTCACACGAACCAACTTATTGGTTTGAAGGACAGTAAAGTACTAGGATATTCCCACGGCATCACAAAATTGTGTTTACACTCACACCACATGGACACCTGTCTAGCTAGCAGTGTGCCTCAGACAGAAATTAGTCCCAACAACAAGGAGATAGGTCACTTTGAATTAGTAAATGTCGTGCCCAGTCTTTAAGAAATGCAGATGTCTTACAGTAAGTATTACTGTGCGTAGCTTTACGTAGAAACATCCACGGTAGGCAGTTCTGCCCTGAGAGTGATGGACGGTCGCTGGATTCTACGAAGGCTGAGGCACTGGATTTGCATCTGAAAAAAGGTTTTGATATGTGGAACATTAGTATAGTAAGACATGAATGCAGTGGATTGCTGCCCATTTCATAAATAAAACAGGGACAATGTCATTATGTCAACAAAACTTAGTCAAGATTCCCAGGTAGATCTTTTACCAGTTGTAATAAAGCACTAACTCTTGTATCTACCTGAAATGCTTGACCATGCACAAGTGATGTAGTGAACTGAAAATCACAGCAGGCTGACTGAAGAGCCAAGTGGGGTCTTATAATATGTGTCTTACGAGACAACCAATCCTTTCTTCACTCGTTGGCACTACTTCAATTGTTTATGTGTGACCTTGAGTTTTCTATTGACAGATTCAGCAAAAAAACTCACCCACTCCACTGAGATCCACTGTCTCTGCACAACCAAGAAAGCGAGCTACATGTGGAGAGCAGGAGGTAGGTGTGGCCTGGTTTTCTCTGAGACAGCGTTCAAATTCTATAAACTCCTTGGAACAGTCCGACCTGATCCTCTGGATCACTGGGCTACAATCAAATTCAGGAATAAAAAAAAAAGACTCTTTACAGTGATTTGATGCAATTTGGGTGCAAGGATTTCAATATGATACCTAAATATTTTAATCCCTTACTGTGAAGATGTGCAATGTGCAACCTTCATCTTTAGTTCGTGACACTTTTCCTGCCATGTTGATGGGTTGGAGGCCACACATGAGCCATACTCCTCCATTTCTTTTTGGCAATGCTTTGCCGTTATATCCATAGCAGCCTGCCTGGAAGGTGAGAGATAGATGTGGGTAAATCTGTCAACTCATTCAAGTCGAATAAACCATAGCCTATTAGCCTAATAGATATACCTTACTACAGACACATTCTCTAGTTAGGGTTAGGCTTTGATTTTGAGCAATAAAGCAGTTTTGTTGAGAATGCAGCCATGAATCATACACAAGGTAAAGTTTGATTTGTTACAATCTATTTCGCTATCTAGACAATGAGAACGAAAGTAAGTGCACTATCAAATAAATTAATATGTTTCTTACATGTTGTTCTGGGAGGTAATTGCCGATTTAATTCAACTGAACACTGAACCGGTGAATGAAGGTTATAACGATACTATTTTTGCATGTGGAGCCATGTCTGTGGTGTGTTTGTGCAGGTTTACTACCGGACACACCCTATTACCATTCGATTGGAGGAGACTGTTAAATTGTGCAATGTTTTGTTAATTCTATTGGTTCGGTTTATGTCAATCTTAAAATTTGGACCCTCCCCATTTGTGACGGTTCCAATTTCTTAAAGAAATAGTTCATCATATTATTCAAGCATTATTCCACAAATGTGTTTATTGTTTTGTTATAGAAAACATTGCATACACATATCTAGGGAGTTTGTTTAAAAAATATAATTCAGGTATCAGAAAGACCGTGTACTTGACTGTTCCCGAGGAGATGCTCTCGTCCCGAAGAAAGCTACGACAGCAAAGGGAACGTTGCGTGACTTTGCGTGGTTACGTATGCGGAAGCAGTGGCGGCGGAACGAGCGGTTCAGAAAACGGAATCTGAAGGCTGGACTGGACACCGCACTGTGTAGAATTGTATTTTTCCGCCGACTACAGGACCAAGGGGGGTGGTGGAGGATAGAGGGGGCCCAGAAAGTGAAGAACGCAAAATGAATGATACTACGAAAGAAGGGAATATGGCTGCAGATGGGATTCGTGGGTCGGGTGAGCTGCAAATGGCCCCCTCTATGAACCACAACCAGCATGACAACGGGACTTGCGATGAGCTGGTGAGCTCAGTGACGCTCTACAGACGAAGGCCCCGACTATTACATGGTACTATTCTCCCGTTTTTGACTATTCTCTACCCTGGCTGGCTTTATGTGTGGTTAGGCATATATGGTGCTTCCGACTATCCGGAGGCGGGCCTGCTGGCACTAGCGGCTATCGGGATCGCGCACGTCCTTACAGCGCTCTCTGGTTATTGGTCCGTACACGCGCACTGTTGGCTCACCTGTTCTAAGGTAAATACATCAATTACCAAAGCTTTTACTTCAAGTGTGAAACACTACTGACATGTCTCTTATAATAGAAGGAATTCAGCCAGCACTGCAACATTTTGATCCACGTTGGTGATAAGGAAATTACACTCGGAACCTTTGAAAGTCTGTTATTGCATAGATGTCTGATTGGCCCCAATTCGATTAGTAAAAAATATGACCAATCTAGAACATAGCGTTACATCAGCATCTGAAGATATCAATCTACTGTAGTGTCCAAAAACCACAAGATTTCTTGTTTTGAAAGATGTGCTGCTACATATTGAGTAAGCAACTGCATGTGAACCATGTCAACTTTAAAATGCTGCAGTGATGCACACTTTTATCAGAAACAACTGAGTGGCCTTCCAGAGTGTGTGAATATCTCACCTGTTCATTTATATACACAGGAACCAGACCCAGACAAGGCTACATTGGCAAAGGTCATACCTACCCCAAACAACGGTTCTGCTGAGCTAGTAGCAGTTCAGAGGGACCAGGTTAGTTCACCTTTTCTCCATATCTTCTGTTCCAGGTTGTATTCATTGTGAATATGTGCCAGATCTAACATTGCCTGCCTCCATATCTTAGGTTTTGACACTAAAGTCAATTGATTACACCATTACTTGTAGATCTAACTGCTTAGTCAATGGTATGTCATCCGCACAACTACTTACTACATTGATTGGCACAGCTGCAATGTAGGCAACCTGGAATGTCATCCTAGTTTTCCTATTCTTATCTCGTGCATGGATTAGTCTGTAGGAAATTACAGACATTGTTTGTATACTCTTTTACACAACATACAGTGCAAGCAGGTTTTCCTTCTAACTTTTGTTTTGGTTTTGGATATACCCTCTGTCCCTGTTTTAGTCCAGTTTTAGTTCTATTGCAGACTGTAGTACTGTTTTTTTGTGATGAGGGCCTACTCTTGATTGTGTTTTGGGGATAAATTGAGCAAAATAATAATGTTTTCAATTTCACAATGCAGCAATTTGCATTTAATGGCCTATCACTGTTCAATGAACACGTAAACACCACAAGGAGCATGCTAGTCATTATTCCAAACTAATTTTCTCTTCCTCCCAATACCAGGATGAGAACGGCGAGGGGATTCTGTCCTTTGAGTTCCAGAAGATCCGTTACATCTTCGACAGCAAGGAGAAGAAACGCTTCCTTCCGGTGGCATTTCCCATCAGTCAGCCCATGGGGTATTTCCAGGCCTGGCGTGGCTACCAGGAAGAAGTTGACCTGCGAGCTGCGGAAAAGCGCTACGGGTCAAACCGCGCAGAGATGGTGGTGCCGGATTTCCTTGAGCTCTTCCGAGAGAGAGCCACCGCGCCATTCTTTGTGTTCCAGGTGTGTGTGTCCGGCACACGCATTTCTCCGTAACTGAAGTTGCTTTGGGCTGATTTGATATTTGCAGTGTTGTTTTTGATCTCGTTGACAGTACCTGTCGGTCCATGTGAAGTTATGGGTTCTTTGCCTCCTGTCAGGTATTCTGCGTGGGGCTGTGGTGTCTGGACGAATACTGGTATTACAGCGTCTTCACGCTCTTCATGCTGGTGGCATTCGAGGCCTCCCTGGTCCAGCAGCAGATGAGGAATATGTCTGAGATCCGTCGCATGGGGAACAAGCCTTACATGATCCAGGTAGGCTTCATTACTAGGATTGAATGTATTTGAATGATTGAATGTATTTAAGCTGCCGACACGATATTCTGCCTCTGCCGATAGCGAAGAGGAAACAACACAACTTTTCCCTCCCCTGTCACTCCTCTCTCCTGTCCATCAAAAAAACAAAAAAAAAAACACTACAGGCCTCTTCTTGGGAAGAGATTAGACATTGGCTGGGGATTGTAAACATGGTTTAGAAAGGAGGGAATATCAATAAACCGGCCAACCTGTAGTGGCAGACACTTGTTGCGAAAATCATATTTCACTGAACCTTCGCGTAGCTCACAATGTTTTCATGTTATCTTCACATTAAACATATTGAGCACACAGCTTTAAATTTGGAACTAAACAGAGATTTGGTTGTATGTCACAAACCTCATCTGTGGTATACTTTCTAGTACATTACAGTGTCCCAAATGTCCAAATTTCTTCTCTCTCTGTGTGTGTGTGCTTGTGTTTGCACAGGTATATCGTAACAGGAAGTGGAGACCTGTATCTAGTGATGAGCTTGTCCCTGGAGACATTGTTTCAATAGGTAAGGTTCCTGTCGCATCCTCCTAGAATATTTGATTACTTCTCACCTCACATCAGATTGACTGTGTGTGTGTATGTGTGTGTGTGTGTGTGTGTGTGTGTGTGTCTTCCTTCAGGACGTTCACCCCAGGACAACCTGGTACCATGTGATGTGCTGCTACTCAGGGGTCGCTGTATTGTGGACGAGGCCATGTTGACTGGAGAGTCGGTGCCCCAGATGAAGGTCGGAGTCAAACTAGAACATACATGATAACACCGTACAGAACTAAGAGGATTGACTCCAAAGTATGAGCCTCATATGTATAAAATGCTGCTGTGTTATAGCAAGGATTGTCATATTATTGTGTCTCCAGGAGCCAGTGGAGGACATGGACCCAGAGCGAATCCTGGACATTCAGACCGACTCCCGTCTCCACATCATATCCGGTGGGACCAAGGTGGTCCAGCACAGCCCCCCTCTGAAGGCCAGTGCCGGACTCAAACGTCAGTGTTAATTCCTCTTCTGCTTTATATATCAGTAATAAACACAAGTTGATTCTTGAATAATCGGTGAATACTGACTATTCAGCTTTTACAGAATGCCGGCATCTACCTACCATCTCTTTAAAGAATTGTACAGTCATTAATCATTAATCCTTTCCTTCACGTGCAGCTGTCGACAACGGCTGCGTGGCGTATGTCCTGAGGACGGGATTTTACACGTCTCAGGTGAGGAGATACTCAATGGATCTGCGTTTCTGCTTTCGTGCTTGTTTCCAATCGCTCTCTACCGACCTACCGCCACACAAATGAGAGACGGCGTACTGTGTGCGCGACGCGTCGAGCAAAGTCGAGCAAACGATAAATGTCCACAAACCGTGCTTGTCTCCAGGGTAAACTGCTGCGCACCATCCTCTTTGGTGTGAAGAGGGTGACGGCAAACAATTTGGAAACCTTCATCTTCATCCTCTTCCTCTTGGTGTTCGCCATCGCCGCAGCTGGCTACGTGTGGGTCGAAGGTGAGGCGTGCGCAATCGACCCACTAAGGGTGAAAGTCTCGTTTAACACGTTGAAAACCATAGCGACGGTGTTGCTTAATAGCCTGAGGTGAGGGTGGAGCCAAGTTTGTCATTTGTATATCTATTTACTTTGTGTTCCTTTGTGTTTCACCCCCACCACAGGGACCAAGGACCTAAGCAGGAACCGCTACAAGCTGTTTCTGGAGTGCACCCTAATCCTCACCTCAGTGGTCCCCCCGGAACTCCCCATAGAGCTGTCTCTGGCAGTCAACACTTCCCTCATCGCCCTGGCCAAACTTTGTGAGTCTGTCCGCGCCTGTGTGTTTGTGTACATGCGGTATATGTGTCTCAGGTACCGAGCGGTCGGTAATAATTATGCCGGCGGCAGCAACGGTTTGTTGACTTCCTACTCTCCTTTCCTGTTTTCCTCCTCCTCCTCCTCAGATGTATTCTGCACGGAGCCTTTCAGGATACCCTTTGCGGGGAAAGTGGAAGTTTGCTGCTTTGACAAGACGGGAACCCTGACTAGTGACAGTCTGGTGGTACGAGGAGTGGCAGGCCTCAGGTGCACTTTACCTAACGATCTCAGTATTTCACACAGAATATAGAACAGCACAAATGTCAAGTGCGCCCTGCTGTGTTTTTTTTTAAGTAGACAACCCTATGCACCAACACAACAAGCCAACCCCCCGAGATAACATTTACATACATTTGCACTGTGTGTATCATGTTGACCCGTGTGCGTGTTTGTGACAGAGAAGGGAAGGAGGTGATGCCGGTGTCCGAGATCCCAGTGGAGACCCATCGGGTGGTGGCCACCTGCCACTCCCTGGTCACCCTGGATGATGGACAGCTGGTAGGAGATCCACTGGAAAAGGCCATGCTGACTGCTGCTGACTGGACCCTCACTAAAGGTACGCAGCGATGACCCCCTCTGCACGTATAGGGCATTGGTGTGTGTGTGTGTGTGTGTGTGTGTGTGTGTGTGTGTGTGTGGGTGTGTGGGGGGGGGGGGGTGGGGGGGGGTGGGTGTGTGTGGGTGTGTGGGTGAGTGTGGGTGTGTGTGTGGGTGGGAGGGTGTGTGGGTGTGTGTGTAGGGGTGTGTGTGTGTGTGTGTGTGTGTGTGTGTGTGTGTGTGTGTGTGGGTATTTGTGTTGGTGTGTGTGTGTGTGTGTGTGTGTGTGTTTGGGCTGGT
>OMKK01002198.1:10238-21611 GCA_900302305.1 Polymixia japonica | reverse complement strand
GGTAATTCAGAATTAATTTTGAATAAGAGCAATGCTCTATTTGAATTGAGCTATTTCACTAGCTAGCTGGAGCATAAACAAATAAATTAGCTTGCGCAACCATAGAGTCCCTATGTCCCCCTAGAGTCTACATGCATGGCGCCGATGCAGCCAGAATGCATTTGCCCAAGCCCTAATAAACTCAATCTAGCTTTTGATACAATGTTCAGTTTGCAACCCTTTTTTCAGTACAACTTATGAAGATACTTATGACCATAGCTTCCCATTTTTTAATGTATCATGGTTTTTGAGGGTTCAAATGATTACCCTGAAGGACTGTCACAATCATAGACTACTTGATAAATGGGACCTAACTTCAAAAAGAGTAAACCTATCCTTTAAACACATAGTATAATCATGATTGTCTGAAAGCCCCTCTCTCTGTTTTGATTGTGCCTCAGTGGCACTGGTTCCCTCTACTTTTGGTCTTTGTTTTGCTTGCCTGTCAAATAGATCCTCCCCTCAGCCTGCACAAGCCATGCTTGTTTTGTTTTGTTAGTTTATTTCACCTTTGTCCTCCTTTTCCTTTGATAGCACCTTTAAACTAAGTTTTAAAAGTCTTCAGTTTATGTTACAATAGAAGAGTGCATTAAACGATAGCCTCTTTGATTTGGCTGTCTTATGCTGGATGTTACTATGTAACATGATAGCTTTATGCAAAACTATTGTTATTTTAAAAATGCTATGTGAGACATTTCTGGTATTTTATGTTTAAATAATATACAAAGACTATTTAGTCATTCAAGACTTTGCTATGCAAAGGTTCAGTGAGATACGATCATCACAACAAATGTCTGCCAATGTGTTGATATTCCCTCTTTTCTAAACCATGTTTACATTGGTTTCAACTCCTCCCAAGAATCTGGGCACATGTAGTGTGTGAGGTTTTTGATGGACAGCGCACATAGCAGCTTTAACCATAAATGTATATGAACATTTATATACTGGTGAAGTGGATTGTTTTATTTAATGTATTATGTGTCTGTAATTTCTCTTTTTATTTGTTTAGATTATGTATTATGTGGTGTGCCTACTGCAGGGGAATTTTCCCATTAAGACAATAAAATCTTTAACCTTGAATCTTGAAAATACAAACTCCAGTGGTAACCAAGGCAAACATCTGCCAATATTAATGTTAGCCACAAATATTGATATTAATTTATTTAAAAAAACAAAACTATTGGTCTGATACTACTTATGTCAACTAAAAGCATACACATTCACATTAAAGAGGTAGGTAAACCTCATTTATAGAATGATCTTAGTATCAAATTTGGATCCAAGAAGATATTTTGAATTGCGCTCGGTTTACTTTGGCTTGGTTTTGATTAAGATTCCAAGACTAGTGTGCAATGGGTACTTTTTGACTTCGGTCATTCTTTTATCATCATATCTTGGATGACATCAGACAAGACCATCTCGCGAGGTTGATCACCTAACGAGATCCGGGCCGTGGCCGCGCCCCCGCGCCCCCGAGCCCCATCCTGGGACCAGTGTCTCGCCAACACACCTGTCAGTTGGACTATACAAGGGCGACTTAAAACACATTACAATCTCATTAGGCTTGTAGCTCCTGACAAAAACAGCAGGGCCAAAAATCATTGGAAGTTGCTGGAGAGTAACGCAGTCGCTGGCTGTTCAGTTGAATGGTGTGACAGTGGAACTATCACGCAACAGCTAGCTAGCTAAACGTTAGCTAGCAGCTCAGGTGATGGCTGTGCTTTTAAGACTGTTTTGCGTGCCGTTAAGTTGTAGCTTAACGTAGTTGAGGTTTTGTTCACACGCAGTTAATAAAGTGGTCATGATGCTAGCTAGCAGGTTAACCAGGTTAACAGCTGTTAAAAAATATGCCCCATTCTGCATGAAATGATCAACCAGCTAATGTTGTCTTAATGTTAACCAACTAGCTAATTGTAGCTCACTCTTGTGTTGACTAACTTGTTTGGTTGATTGTGTTGTGTAATATCAGTTCATCTTCATTTGAAGGGGGGCTGTGGCCAACCCAGTGAAAAGTCCTGATAACCTAAGTCATCAACCCACATTTGCCCACGTAGCTAGCAAACGTAGTTGGCTAACGTTAATGCACAAAAGTAAAGTGGCTAGTATCTCTCATGCCAATGACTATCATCGTTCACTACTTAACTACTCAATTTTAGCATAGACACTATTAGTTTATTTGTTTTCAACTAACGTTACCTTGCTCGACAACTTGACCCTTAACTCTTAGTCTTTGAAGTCAATCTGGAAAGCCTTATTAGTAAAGTCCTCGCTAATTTTGTAGAAGGGCCAGTTTTTGGTAATATTGGCATTTGTAGTCAGGAGAATAGCATCTGCTAAGAATACTGTGGAGTTCTTCCACAAGTAAACATGGCTCCAAAAAAGAGACCAGTGCCCTTAAACATTGCTCCCACTGGCGATGGATTGTCAACGTCTTCCAACATTGATGTTGCATCTGAGTAAGTTGTTTGATTGGCAAATTGAGTTTCATATTCAATCTCTCTATTCAAAAATAAACAAGTATGCCATTTACAAAAGCTGAAGGGTGTTTTGTTCTTTATCTATATCACCTTTCTTTTCTTCAGGGCTAATTTAGAAGCACTACAGAAAAAATTGGAAGAGTTGGATCTGGATGAACAGCAGAAGAAAAGATTGGAAGCTTTCCTTACACAGAAGGCCAAGGTAGGGGAGTTGAAAGATGATGACTTCCATCGCATCTGTGAACTCGGTGCTGGCAACGGAGGGGTAGTGAACAAAGTGTGCCACAAACCTTCAGGCCTAATCATGGCCAGAAAGGTAAGTTACAGATAATCGGCTGGTAAAACTGATAAACACTAGTCAGATTTATAGCCAGGTTTTATTGGTGTAAAATGTATCATATACTATAAGTGTATCAAAAGAAGGCATTATGAGCCTGTCTGTCATTGAAAGAAAGGGGGGGTGGGATAATCAACACTTATCAATACTCCTCTTTGTCTCTGCTCAGCTGATCCATCTAGAAATCAAACCTGCTATCAGAAACCAGATCATCAGAGAGCTGCAGGTGCTGCATGAGTGTAACTCTCCCTACATTGTGGGCTTCTATGGAGCCTTCTACAGCGATGGAGAGATCAGCATCTGCATGGAGCACATGGTGAATGCGTGGGGAAGGATGACAATGCATGTGTTGGGGGAGGTGGATGACGATAGTGATAATGTAATAATCTTTTGTTGACCGTTAGGAAATTCTATGTTTTGCTTGACCCCCTCCACAGGAAGGTTCGAGCAAAGGGACAGCTACAGAGCAGCATAGCTGGAGCTGGTAGGGAGCCAGTGTCTTGCTCAAGGACACTTCGGCAAGGCTGATACTCGTAAACATGTCTACCCTGCCACCCAAGAGAGGTCATTAGTGGTGCAACACAGGTTATTAGAATGGTGATCAGCAAATCGCACCATGTTAGAATGTTGACCCTAGTGACCTTAAATGATGTTTCACTTTGGTAGTTTGGTAGGTTCACATTTTCAATTATCAACCTCAAACATTTCCTGCCTACTGTCAGCGCCATCATTTAAGCTTTTTTTTGCCCATTCCTCAATATTGATAACTGCAAATGGACCAAATTAGAAATTGGTTGCACCCAGAATAAAATATTACATGGCTCTGTTTGGTGTTGATATTTAGGCTTGGTTACAAAAGTAAAGCAAGTGGTTGATAGTCCAGCAAAATAGCATAGCTGTAGGAACAGCATACATGATTGTCATCTGGAGCATGAGCTTGTATTAGTCTTGTATGAATCAGTGGAATTAATGTACCCCACTGAAAGAGCATTTTAGACAAAGTGTGCTTTGGGCAATCTATAAAGTGTAGTCTGTAACCTGTTATCTCCTCTCCTTTTCTCTGCTCTGCAGGATGGTGGGTCTTTGGACCAGGTGCTGAAGGAAGCCAGGAGGATCCCAGAGGAAATCCTGGGCAAAGTCAGCATTGCTGTAAGTATATTACTATCTTCTATAAGGAATGCTGTAATATTAGGTGAATTCACACTAATTTGGCATTAATTGGACTTAGATTAGTTAATATCCTTGTGTTCTCTACTTAAGATAGTGTGTCATCAATTTCTTCTGTTTTTTCCCCTCTTAAAACAGGTTCTAAGAGGTCTTGCCTACCTACGAGAAAAACACCAGATCATGCATAGAGGTAGGTTGATATGATTCATTTTAAATAATGTTGTGGTAAATGTTAGTTGACATGTCAAAACATAAAAAAATCACATTGGTCAGTTCTTCACCTCTCAAAAAGATATATATATATATATATATATATATACACACATATATATATACATATCCTCAGCCAGCGGTGACACACATGTGGGGCCAGAGGCACTGGATGTATGTTGTGGAAAATAATTTTTAATTCATAGATTTAACTACTGAAATTGTTAAATTGACTTGGCAAACTGTCACTCTGATCTGATACCTTTGGGCAAGCCAAAATCTTCTGTGGGAATTCCCTTGCTGAGCACTGCACCCTAAACCCAAAACTACTTTTGGTATTTTGCAATGTTGGTCTTTGATGGGTTGGTGAAATTTGTGTGGTTTGTTTAGAGGCTAGCCCGGCCTGGCACTTGGCAACCAGCTATCTTTAGGAGGTCATCTGGTACTATTGATGCTAGAGATGAATGATGTAAAAAAACAAAAAGACTACCAGACAGCTACTTCATTTTGTAAAAGCATTGATCAGGCACACTACTTCAAAACTGTCCATTAAATTAAAATTAAAGCACAATCAGATTTGAGTACTCACCAAGGTCATGCTATATATAAATATGAATAAGTTGTTTTTGTGGTTTTGTGACTTTTCATTCTGTTGTTATATTGCTGTATGCTATCTCTCTTTGCATATTGGCACATCATGTCCCCCCCCCCCACCTAGATGTGAAGCCCTCAAACATACTGGTGAACTCTCGTGGGGAGATCAAGCTGTGTGACTTTGGTGTAAGCGGGCAACTCATAGACTCTATGGCCAATTCTTTTGTGGGAACACGATCCTATATGTCGGTATGTTGGCCCTTAACTACAAATTGGAATGATTATTTTTTACAAAAAATCTATTGTTTATTAACATCCCCAATATCTTTCCCTATGGTTGTTATGTAGCCCGAGAGATTGCAGGGTACACACTATTCTGTGCAATCTGATGTGTGGAGTATGGGGTTGTCCCTTGTGGAGCTGTCAATCGGTCGCTACCCCATCCCTCCTCCAGATGCTAAGGAACTAGAGGCCATATTTGGACGACCTATCTTGGATGGTGCTGAGGGGGAGACGCACAGTACTTCACCTAGACCCAGACCACCAGGCAGGCCTGTCAGTGGTGAGAATCACACAAATGTCTAGGAACTTGTTATTATTATTTTTTACCTTTGCCTCTTTTCTTACCTTAGCCTCTTTTCTAGGTCATGGTCCTGTAATGGCCATCTTTGAGCTCCTGGATTACATAGTCAATGAGGTAAGAGACACATTAACTTAAAGGTGAAATATGTATTATTTTCTACCCACTAGAGGGTGCTTGTGTTCAACTGAAAACAATGAAACTGGTTTAGACTCAAGCTCACACCCCGTTCAGCGGTTGCCAGTTTCTTTACCTAACTACCACCATTTGGAGCTGCATTGAGCAAACTCGACGTTGACACGCTCATTCACCGAATACACACCGACTGAACTGGTAACAGCCAAACTGAGGGACTCCCAACATAAATGGACAGTGGGAGTAGGTAAATAAGTCAGACACAATGGCTGAAAACCGAAGAAAAGCGCTATCTTCAGAAACTGAACCTGCAACTATTCCAAAGAAGAAACAAGTGTGTCTGTCTGGGGAAGAGGGGCACAAAAAAGAGACAGACAGACAGACAGACACGGTGACTGCGAACTGGACTCTGAATTGTCATTCAAACACTCAGTGGTTATGGAGCGTTAAAGGATTATCGCTTTATACTGTGCAAAGAATAACTAAGCTGAATTGCCCCGCACTTCCATAAACGATTTATTGTCGATTTATTGACTCTCAGCTGTCAGTGGTTGTAATCATACGTTGATCAAACGACCTCTCTCTCTCTCTCTCTCTGTATTTCAGCCTCCTCCCAAACTACCACACGGAGTATTCACATCTGACTTTCAGGATTTTGTGACAAAGTGGTGAGTCACCCTTGTACTGTAAACACTGTTACATCGTCAATCTGATTGTCACCTGGTTGCATAAATATATACACCAATCAGCAGTAATGCAATATATTTGGGATATTATCTGTATAGAAATGGATGGATAGATATATTTTTCTCTCCTGTGTGTGTTTCCAGTCTCATCAAAAACCCAGCAGACAGGGCTGACCTGAAAATGCTGATGGTGAGTGTTGTTGTCTCATTGTATGGCTCAAATTTGAACCTAAACATCCGCCATTGACTTCGTCTTGTGCCCTTATACTTTTCACTGGATGTGGCACTTGATCTCCCGGTAGCACGGGTAATATCTGACAGATCTAGACAGAACAGACGTTACAGTGTAATTCATACGTTAGAAAGACAACCACAGAGGGGGTGTGTGGACCCAACAAAGGGTTCAGAAAATCTGTTCATTAGAATGGACGTCCAGTGTGTCCACTGCACTTTCAAACACCACAAGAGGCATGTGAGTGAGTTAGAGTAGAGCAAGGAGTGGAGAGATAACATGAGCGAGCACAGTGAAAAGTCAACAGATCAAGCCTGCTCCACTTTGTAAGATGTTGTGTGTGTGTGTGTGTGTGTGTGTCCCCTAAACTACATTATAGACTTGAATTTACTTGAATTTATAGAATTTAATAACTCACAATGGATTTTCTTTCTTAAATGGGGCAGATATGGTCTAACGCACATCACAAGTTAAATACTGCCTTGAAAAAGTTGACCTGCAAGTTTTGGAAGCTCTCTAATACACAGGACAAGCTGTTACTCTTAATTCACTCAAACGATTTGCTCAAAGTTACTGAGTCTAAAGTCACCACCTCCAACGCAGCTCGCAAGTGACTAGTGCATGAGTGGAATTTGTATATTAAAGTCAGAAGTTACAGATGAAAGAGCCAAGCTACTAGGGGAAAAAAAAAAACCTCACCATGAGCAGGAGGTAGAGAAAGTGCGTAGAGTATATTGTTACCAACAAATATTCACCCTGGAATCGAGAAAGGAAAAAGATAGGCTATGCTAAAGGACTTGAAGTTGTCTTGGTAATTTGTATCATGCCACCATATTAGCTTTCATTTCATGGTAGACCCAGAGGTTTAAACTGTTCATTTGCAATTAATGCATAAGTGCACAATTGTATGAAATACTTTGGTCAAAGTGCAAAGCATGGCTTTGTTCACTGAGGCAGTTAGTCTGTTCTTTAACAGATTAATATTTTTCATTAAAATGCAAAGTAAAATTACAATACTCTGTGGATTTGACAAGTAATTCATTATTCTGAGTTTGTTTAAAAGGTTTAGTCACACAAACATGTCAAATTTGTGTAAAAGCCTGTATCAATATGCTGATTTTTTTTTCAGGGTCCAAGATGATAGTTATACTTAACTGTTTTTTTTCTTTGTTTGTTTGTTTGTTTGGGGTTTTCTTGCAGAACCATACATTTATCAAGCGGTCTGAGGTGGAGGAGGTAGACTTTGCTGGCTGGCTTTGTAAAACCATGGGGCTAAACCAACCTAGCACTCCCACACGCACTGCTGACTAAACGAACACAGAATACACTCACACACAGTATGTACACATAAAAAAACAGACGGACAAGCTGCTATCTGAATCCATACACGCATTCACACACCTTGTCGACCACTTTCTCCCTCAGGTGAAGCTCTGGAGGCTCCATGTATCAAATCAATCCTGCTGACATATAAGCCAGTAGATCATCCAACAATATTAGGAGGAAAAAAGTCAAGAATTACAACCCTGTGGTGAAAATCTGCCTACAATGGCATGACAATTCCTTGTTGAATGGATTAAACATTATTTGTACTGTGTATGTGCTATATGGTTCCCACCATAGGGGCATTTAATCGCTTATTTGGGGGTTAACCTATGTGCAGTATATTAGGATTGGAATATTTCACTCATGAAGGCTACATTTTGAAGGAGTGTGCATTGGGTTTGTCTATGATGTCACAACCATGTTGAGAGTTCTATGCTGCCCAGTGTCCAGCCATTTTATGTTGCATGGCTCTCTAGCGCCATAAAGCTGTCATTTGTCCTAATACCACCATGCAGCAGAGGTATATAAACTCTTTATGAATACTGTCATAAGAATATCTGCACATTTACAGCAGCCACACTTGTCTTTTGTAAGATGTTTTTATTTTGATTTTGCTTTTTCATTGTCATGTCTGAATCTCTGTTTATTAAAGTGTTTTTAAGGCACACAGCAGGGGTTAATGTCACAATGCATTATCCCAGCTATTATTAAGATCATGATTAGGTGTTAGTTCATGTGTGTAGATTGGTAAATTTTTAATTAGTTTTCATATCTATTATGCAAACATTCATTTTATGTTTTTCGAGGCAGGTGTTTTTTGTTTCGTTTTTTTTTACAGCCAGGGTGGCAGTGGAATTCATAAATGTTTTTGTTTTTTTGCATTGTACGCTTCTGTTGATGTGTCTCTGGTTTCTGCTACAATTTCTGAAATGTCTTGAAATGAGGTGAACCATAATGTTACAAACATTTTAGCATGAACCTCATCTCGCAAAAAAGAAATAAATGTTACAACCTAGAATGCACCCTCTGCACCCACTGAATCTTCAGGTTGTTCCTCAGTAACCTAAAGCGTTAACCTCTGCTTATACTAGTACCCTCAGATCAGCTCCAGTGGAGCAGAGGCAGTTGTCCACCATTATTGAGATGCAGCCCCAGCCAGTACTTGACCTGAAAAGACTGCTTTTTTTCTCAGAGAGCTGCATGGTGACATGGAGCAGTCTGAGCTGAACACAAACTGTAATATCTATGTCTTAAGATAAACAATAGGACACAGACCCATGAAGGTGCGCCCTGTGTCCTGATGGGCCTTTGTTTTGTTGTCTTTGTGTATTTCCTCTTCTCAATAAAGGTTTAAAGATGGAGATGGTTTAATGTCAAAAACATCAAAAGCTTTGTCTTTATAAAGTCATAATTGTCAATAAATGGTATGTATTATCACATACAGTATGAACTTTTATCTCATTTTCTTAAAGGAGCTATATACGACATTCAGCCACTAGATGTCGCACTAGAGCACCAGCATCTCAGACCAAAATGAATAGGCTCGTCGGCCACATCGACACAAACTAACATGCACGCGTGGCCGGACCGGCGACCAAAACAAAGAACAGACAAGCTCAGATTACAACACACAGAGGGAGTGTGACTTCATTCTCTGCTGAGGACGCCATTACTCCACTATAGCTTATTGTTTACATAGCAAATAGTTGTTTGCTGCTATATTAATGTTCAAGATAGCATATACTGTATAGTACCTTTAGATATCATGACTGTGTGTTACACTCAATTCACCAGAAGGGGGTAGCACATGAGGTACATAGTGATAAGGCACTAGTATTTGTGATCTGGTAAAATTACCACCCTACTCCTATGCACTTCACCATGAATTGTGAAAAGATCTTTCTACAGATTGCATTGTGTGCTGTGTGCCCATTATTGCACAGTTTCCTGGTAAATGTTGTGGCAAAAGGCAAGAATATGGCTGTAAGCTAACAATGCTGAAATACATGACTTTGGTCTTCCATATAAATGAAGGGCACGGTGATTCATCTGCTCCAAATTCGGCTCATATCTGGAGTGATAATGAAATGTCTCCTTGAATGTGTATCAACTTCAGGCTGAGAGGGGAAGGCCTTGAGCTGGGAGAAAGACTCGGTGTTGCAGTGTGTGCGGGGTGGTAAGTTTAAGGGGTGGTGATGGGAGGGGGGGACTACTGCAGCAGAGAAACAGCAAAGTCTGCAGTCATTAATATGCAAATATGCAAATGAGACTGTAATTAAGATTGGGCGTTTGTCAGTGGCTCTTTGATTGCTAATGAATTCCAATCTGCAAGAAAGGGGGAGGGGAAGATGAGCAGAAAATGAGGAAAAAAGAGGATGCTATTGTGCATTTCTCCTTGCCTTGCAAAACCAGGCTACGGTATGGGATCCATAGAATGTCAATGCCTATACAACACAAACACATTAATTGATTCTTATATTTTTCCTCAAAAAACATTTCAATCTTTTGAATAATGCAGCCATACACCACATGTCAAATATAAACTAAAGACAATGTGTATCCAAAACAGGTATGAATAGTCAGAAGAGTGGGTAATGCGTTAAATAAATATGACGGAATTCTTTGATAGAGATACTGTTTCATCTCAGACCAACGCCATGGCGTGATAGGGGCAAAAAAAAAAAAACGGAATGAGGTTGTTGTAGCAAGATGATTAACCATGTACACAGTCACTAAGCACACAGCATGGCAAGCTAGAACCGCCACAGGAAGGGAGAAAGATCTCTGCTCGTTAAGAGCGATGTGGCTGACCCCCGTTGGGAGAGATGGGAGAGGGAGGGGAGAGAAATGCAGAGAGAGGCTCAGGTATCTTGGCAGGGGGTTGCAGTGGCAGCATGTCATGTGTCACAAACAATGTTATTTTGATATTTTTGGCAAGCAGCGGGGCCTATACTTCACACACGGGCACACACTGCTGTTATTGCCGTTTCAGTGGTCCCTTGATACCTCTACATCTTCCTCTCTCACACATAAAATGAGAAAATGTATACATGAAATAAAAATAAATTAATCTTATGAAGAATGGGGAAAACAGCTGCTCCTGTCACCTTTCAGCCTAATGATTTCCTTGCAGTGTTGTGGTTTTGTATACATTTTACAGGGCCTACACTATAGCTACTATAAACAGCATCCCTGCCTGCAATAAACAGCCATAAAATACATTACAATATTGGACACTCTTGTGGGGAATAAGCTGAACAGTACAAACACATGAGTACAACATCCTATCTTTTATGGTGCATCAAACTAGCACAGTGATATTGCTATTGAATTCATTTTCCCAAATACTTCAGCTACAATCATAAATACAGACACACAAACAGCGTTTGGAGAAGGTTCTTTGTAGCTGATCCCAGAACTGTTCCATCTGGACTGTGATGGGAGGCAGTAGATGAGTTGTGTGTGTGTTTGTGTGTGTGTGTGTGTGTGTGTGTGTGTGTGTGTCAATTTTGGGGGTGGGGGGGCACACTGTGTTTTACAGGAAACAGGAAACCAAAAGTCATAACAGGAAGCCCCAGGTTTTCATACTG
>OMKK01002198.1:0-10218 GCA_900302305.1 Polymixia japonica | reverse complement strand
GATGTACTGAGGGGTAACCCACTTATAAAGGTATAGTGCTTGTTTAGAAAAAAAAGAGAGAGCCCAGGCCTGTGTGGTGGAGAAGAGGGTACACGTTGGGGTTAGGAAAATGGAGTTCCACTCTAAATATAGCTTTTTTTGAGTCTTGTGCCTTACCTTGCACCTTGATGTTGGTTTGCGACCGTGCTGTTTGTCCTACTTTCTTAAAGGAAACAACTGAGGCGCCGTTTGATGTTTCATCTAGAGAAACGATATGATCACTGCCATAGTAAATACATGCACCATCTTTCCCCAGGTGTAGCAGCTTCACGAGTAAATCTGTGACATGAGACTGGTTTTGTCATAATGGGGTTGATCTATTCACACAGCCTGGATGCTCATTTGACTGTATCCATCTTTAAGGATGCATTTTTATGCCTTATGTTTGTGCTAATGTAAATGAATGTTCTGCAGTGACTTGTTGCACATTTATTAATTCTAAAATGATAACATGTCTTAAGGCCCACTGTTAAAGGCATACAGGTGTGCGCTTGTGTAAGTATCTGCTTTTGATTGCGTGTGTGCGTGCGTGTGTGAACCACACACTGGATGGTTGCATGTTCTCGTAAAGGCCAGCACAGATGTTAGTGAGGTTGTTTCCCCTTGAACCAGTTGAGGTTTTCTCTAGAAAGTCGCAAAACAAACAGTAACGCTAACTACAGCCGTGTTTACATAACCACCAAGATACATCTCATGAGAACCAACAACCAAACAGTTTTACTGGGTCTGTGTAGTCTCATGGCCTTAGCTCATTGAAGTCAGAGAAATATTTTAATGCCAGTTTCTGTGTTAAAAGAGAACACAATTCTCTATTTGCCTCTCATTCTCTCTTTTCAAACTTTCAAAGTGCACACTCATATCCAAACATCCATACACCCACACTTATATCAGACATGTAGTGGAGGGTAAACCCACCTAAACTCAGTTTACCCACCTTTTTAGACTGTAAATCTTTATAACATAAATTGATAGTCATACTTGGCAGTATTAAATTGATTTAAGTTATATGAATACAAGGTCTTTTAAGGCTAAAATGTTTTTATTTATTTTAGAAAATAAAAATATGTTTTGTTTATATTGGTTGTTTGCCTTATGATGATCACCAACGGGAGGCCATGGTTTATCCACCATTTTTATTTGCCACTAAATCACTGATCTATATGTTGCATTGAACATGCCAGACACAGTTGTCAGTCCTTTCTAACCTCAGCTAGTCGTTGACCACGGCATTCATTGAAGAAAACCCAACAATTCGTTAAATGGACAATGAGTCATTGTAGAATCAGAGTGACAAAATGAATGTGTTTGAATACAGAGTTTATGAGTCCAGAATGTTGTCTGACACAACAGGGACTGAAACGTACAGTACGCCACTGTCACCCCAAATATCAATTTGGTTTTTCTGACTTTTTTAAAATACGGTCACTTAGTCTATTGTCAGAGAAACCTTCTTTAATAAATTCTTACCAACATTTTGCACTTAAGTATGGTGAAACTCATGAGACATCTCTCACCGTCAATGACACACACACGGACACACACACGCACACAATTTATGCAAGGATTTTGTAGCCTAGGCTGCATTTCAGAGCAAAATTAAAATGCAAACCCTTGGGCAAAACAAGGCTGCCCTAAAGGATATTGTTGAAATATATTTGGGCGTTCTGCATGTCGATCAAAATTTCCTTGTATCCAATTGGTCCTACGCTTCGATATTATCATTCCATCTTGCACTGGTCTGTCACTAGTGTGTTTAGCTTTCCGCTGTCCTCTTCCGCAAGTTGACATAGATCCCTAAGGTTTGCTATTCAAGATTATATAGAATTTTGCATGTAGCTACACAAGTGACGTTTTACGCTATTTAAGATGATCGCTGTATCAATCAAATAACAGTCGAAATCTGCTTCGTTTGGTTATAAGGCGCTTGAAATCGGACACCGCTGATGTTTTAGCGTCCATCTCTTCTCGTAGGCTGTGCTGCGGAGTGATATTCTTCTGGAACCGACAATGTGGAGGCTGTTAAAATGTCTACTAGGAAAATGAAATGGTTACAATTGTAACAACAACAAGAAAACTGGAGTTATCGCAAGAGTTATGATTCCGTCGAAAGACATTGTTTCGATTTCGTGACAAGGACGACAAGCGAGACGAGGGTGCGGAGGAAGGGTTGATATTGTCTTTGCTCATCTTCATCAAGCCCACGGTCCGGAGCCACGGGGGGAAGGATTCAATCCCCAACTTTGTTTTTCTTCTACTCCAGGCGCTCATTTTTCTCTGTTGGATGCCAGATTATTGAATCCAGGTAAACGCGGGATAAATACGCATTCTTATTAAAGCGTGTGCATGTTAACAAGAAACCGTTTGCCGATGTTTGATCGGGGTATTGATCAACTTTAGGTCGTTCAAGTTAGTGTGAGCGCCTCGGCCGGGGAAAAGCGGGGTCTTGGATTTTGTGTCCGGCCTGGACGAGCTGGCAGCGGTCGAGTAGCATTTTGCTGCTTGTGGGGAAAAGACTTCTTTGTTCAGTAGACTACAGCGTTATAGTACATTATCATATCAACAGACCGACTTAGCCGAGTTCTCTCTCGGGGGGCATCGGGCCACCTCTAGTATGTTTTCTGGAAATCGCGAAGGCATCAACGTTAGCTGCGGAAACATAGAAGATGTTAAATTTGTTTTATAACATTCGCGGTGACGGCGAGAATAACACGCGTCTCCACCTGTTATCTTTACGTTTCGGAGTTTCGCCGTAGCATCGTAGTGGAGGTCTCACCGTTGGTGCAAACCACAATATAATCGGAAATCATTGTTAAAATGATTTTTTATTTCACCCTCACCACTACCCAGGGCAATAAAAATAAAATTTTGCACCTAAAGCCTGTTTTCCCCCGTTCCGCGTAATGTTGGGGCCCGATTCAACAACCAGCTTAAACACAGTGAGACATTTTCCTATTTCATAGTGTTTTTGGCCAGTCAACTCAAAACTTTGCTGGACTGAGTCTTTGTGTTCATCAGTGAGGAAGCTCATTCTCCTGCTCGATGTGAGGACGGGCAACAGGTTTTTAGGTCCTTTTAAAAGCCTCGGAGAATGTAACCTATTGAAGCGTGGATACACTCGCCTTTTGATAAAAGATGGTCCACCGTTAAACGCAGAACCCATATTCTGGCTGTGTTATTATTTATGGATTAAAAGTTTTCTCCAATTGGGTAGGCCGAAGGGGGGGTGGGGGTGTAAGACTGAACTTCCATTTGTTAGGAGGGGCTAAACAGTTCTCCCCCATTTTGACCTCAGCTCAATGAGACAGGAAAATTGCAGGGCAATTGAGTGTCAAGATATGTAATCTCCATTTCGATTTGATGGTTGTATATTTTACTAAATGCTATTAATTGCATGTTAATTATACTAAGAAGCGACTCGGCGTTTTCTCTTATGCACGCTCGCTGTTATTTAGACGAAAAGCGAATCTTCGGTCACGTCCTGACAATGAAATTCCGTTATTGACGTGATGGCAGTGAAAAGAAACATACACATTTACTCAAATCGTTGACGTAAAGTAGTATACACGCACAGGTTCACCTGCAGATCTAAATAAGTTGTTTTAGGGACAGTATGCTTTGATGTCTTTTTGTATTAACGCTTCACTGAACCGTCGCTGTGAAATGGTGTTGGTTTACACGTTTTACACATTTTAGACCTCTATCCAACGTTTTACATCGTCTTTGCTTTGACATACGATAGTCATAAATTTCCTATTTGAGACCCTTAGACGTCATGTCATCTCATTGTTCTTAGTCTCTGTGAAAAGAGCTGTTAAAGCAGGTTTCTTTCTGATGTAGAAGAAACATAGTGACCCCTGGGGCTGAGGAAGGAGGAGAGTAGCGTGGCCTTGTGGCTTTAACCATTGGACATAATTCAGCAACCCATGTTAGATGTGGGCCAGCAGTGAAACCCCTATTACTGACGGAATTATTCAAAAATAGTTATTTGCACAGTATGCTGGTCTCGGACAAGGATTAGTCTCTTGAATGTCTTTTCTCTCTTATGATGTAGGCAAGAGTTATGAAGGAATAGCATTATAATTGGTATACAAATTACCAATGTCCTCATAGCTCTTACTTAAGAGTGGTTTGAGTGAGTGGGTGGTTTGTTTGGTTAGGTGTGTTGGCCTGCCCACCAATGTCATTCACTTGACTTGCCTTGTGGGTTCTTTCAGTCTCGATGAGCAACTTGAATTTATTCGAATCATCTTCCACTGTCACTGTGTGCCTTTTCTGGTCAGGTTAGTTAACTGTCTCACAAAGTGGGCAAACTGTATTCATGTTCTCCTCACCTCTGCCTGCAGTCACTTACTGAGACTGAAAGGGCCAAGTGAACAGCAGCAGAGAATGGCTGCAGTGGGAACAGACAAGGAGCTCAGCGACTTGCTGGATTTCAGTGCGGTAAGATGTCTAAAGAATGCTTGACTCAGTCCAGTATACATCCTCTGCATTTGATTCTATGCTCACAGAATGACTGGCATTCGCTTTACCTTTCAAAAAAAAAAGTGTTCCAAGAGTTGTTAAGAGGATGGCTGAAATAATAAGTCAGCACATCCACTAATGTCTCAGGCTGAGGGTTTGAAGGATTGCAAAGCGTTAATCAGCCTCTGTTTTATTAGACTGTTGTTGTGAGTCACTTTGCTTTCATTACTGACACAGTCAAGGCTGGAATGTGTAGTTTGCTTCCCACCAATGATAGTTATTGTCTAAATCTTTATAGGATAGTTTGAATTGGCACCTAACCAACCTTTACAGAAGTAAGGGTAACATACAACTAAGCCTTACATTGACTTTCAGTGGTTTGTTAACCATCCCGATGCTTCTATTTCAGATGTTTGCACCGCCAGTATCAAATGGGAAGAACCGGCAAACTACTCTAGCTAGCAGTCAGTTTGGAGGTTCAGGTAAGTCTCCGCTCAACCAAGAAAACAAAAAGTGTTGTTTTTTTGTGACCCCTTATGTCTAAATCACATGATTTTTAAGTATGCACTTCTTTCTTTCTTTCTTTCTTTCTTTCTTTCTTTCTTTCTTTCTTTCTTTCTTTCTTTCTTTCATTGTTATCTTCTTTATCTGATTCTCTTGCTTAAAAAAAAAAAAAACATACATGGCAAACTAGTAACAGGTATGCCACAAAGAAAATACATTTTACTTTCTCTTCCCCTCACCTGAAGCTATTGTGTAAGGCCATTATTGCTTTGTAATGGTCCCCAATATATCTCTTGACGGTACAGCGTGGCAGTAAGGGGCTGTTAGTGTCTCTTAGCCACCCCTTCTCTCAGTCCCGCTACCCCACCCCCAACGACCGCTAATGTTTTGAATGGCAAAAAGAACAGGAAACGTGTTTCCATCCTTTAATTGGCTGATAAGTGACTTTTCAGAACGCATATCGTTGAAAAGACCCTCTGAGAAAGATAGTCTTGGGTAGAGTAATGTTATGTAGATCTTAACGTCAGCCCCTCCACCCCGTACCACTTTCTTTGCAGGTGTCCCTTCCCTCACCTTCTCAGCTGTTGCCACTCAATCACAATCTACTGGAGGTGGGAGGGTGGGATGTTGGTGGGAACAACACAATAAATCTCCACCTCACTGTGGAGAGAAAAAAAAAAAAGTGTAATCTGCATCCTAATTTCCCCTCTCACCTCACTCACATTTTCACCTATAGCTATTCAGTTTTTCAGCCATGCAGACAGCTGAATATACATGGGCTCGGAGATGGACCGTATCTGCACAAGATAAGACCTTCTCCCCTCTTTCCTTGGTCCGCGTGTATTTCTATTAGGTACCCTGAGTGCTCCACTCTTCAAAAACGTCCCATTTCCGTCCTTATCCCCTCCTATAGCCAACCCACTTGCCCTTCATCTGTCTCCCTCTGTCTCTCTCATACCTCCAGAAGTGCAGTAGGTCTTTCAGCTAGCAACAGAAATGAAACAGGATATTGAAGTAGGAAAGCTAAGATGAAAGATGAGAAAAGCAATGGATGGATTGGGGCGGGGGGAGAGACTGCAGAGGGAGCTCCATTTCTTCTATTCACTTGAGGGCCACTTAGATGTTCTTTTGTGACAGCAAGGTGCCTGCTTACAAAAGAGAGACGTTACTGTTATCAATCCAACGGCTGCTCATGGTATTATCTCTCGCCTTAAACACGGGGGGATGCACAATGTGCATCAGATAGCTAGACAAAGGGACAGGTCAGAGCGAAAGGACTGGATAGTCATGTAGCATATGTGGCTCGGGGTATGATTTCACCACGGAAGCCCACACCTCACCGTACGCTACTGTGTCTCATTTTAGCGAGATTTTAGCCTGGTCAGTCGGTTGTCCTACACTGTGTATATTTCTGCGTCATTTGGAGCTATTGAGCTATCTGTGTCTTTGATTATAGGTTTGATTAAATTGAGTTGTTCCATTTGCATTCCTGCCTTTTGTAGAGCAGCTGCCATGTGTTGTCCTTATGGAGCCAGTTAAATGTCAGGGTTTCTTTTCCCCCAGCATGATTAGGGTTTAGATTAGTGGAAGTTCAATTTGTTTAAGATCTATGGCCAAGGAGAAGTTCCAAGAGCCGTCAGTGTTGTCATACGTCTCTAGTCTTTTCTGTTGTTTGTGTTGGGTAAATTCACAGGTACCTTGAAAAGTCACTAGATTACTCTCCTGCGCACTCTCATTTATTGTTCACCAGAAACTGAGAATTCTGAAAGGTATTTTTAATCCTTGGCATGGGCTGAAATGCAGAAGGGGTGGAGTTTCATATTTGCATGAATGTTCCATTCTTTAGAAAAAAACCTACACTAATATGAATCATACAGACTTACAGTATAGAAGTGACATGATCAGATTTGCTCTTAAATGGAATTCCTGCAAGACAGTGCTGTATCGGTTTTACGTATTGCAGTGTAGAAAATCTGAGATTTCCTTGTATGAAAGAAGCTTCAGAACAGGGGCTCCTCATATTGTAGACATAGAACTACGTCTAGAGGAGAGATGTGTGCATTACTAGCGTGGGGTATATTGTGTCCTTTTCTAGTGACTCACAAGTTAAAACAGTCAGGCCTGTGTTATTGTACATTGTTCGGGATTTCATTTACAGTGTTCACTCTCTTGAGACTTTGTCTGACATCATGCTTTGTGTCTGTGTGACTCAGTTTGCCAGGGGAAGGAAGAAGGTGTGTAGACAGAAAGGCACACTCGGTTATAGGTGCCTGGGGCAGTATCCCTATAAAGATGAAGACGTGTCTGCAAGTTTAGCCAGTGTATGTACATCAGCTTTGGTCATGAAGCCTGTGACTCAGGCTGACTGTCTGTTTCCAGTATATCTTCCTGTGTAATTATAGACTAGCCATGCTTAAAAGGGGCGTCGTGTGCTGGGAGGAGAAGCACATTGGGGTTCACCAGAGAATTTGTCTGGCCTTACTCACCCTACTCTCTCCTCTCTGCTCTTCCTGGTCATGGTAGTCTTCTTGGTAGTGTAGTGCTCCTGCTTTTGTCACTAGTCGTGACCCTGATGAGAACTACAGTCAGAATCTGTGCTATGTGTTGTAACAGAAAAATGTGGTAGTAATATAAAACTTAATACATTTTTGTGTTTGAATGAATCGGTTTTGTTGTTGTTGGAATTAGTCTGTTTTGTAAAGGAGGGCTTCTGTAGATTTTTTTTTTTTCATGGCTCTATTCAGTAGTGTTGTCATGCTGTCATGGTAACCACTCAATTCTAAGTTTATAGAAAACAAGGGATTGTGCTTAAAATAGTCCTTTGCTTATGTCGCTCATCTGCTTATCACCTGATCTGTTAATCAGATTGAAAACGAAGAGTCGTTATGTATATAATCATAGATTCTGAGGCAAATTTTGCTTTTGGCATTCTTCTTGTTTTCTCCATTCATTTTTAGACCTCTATCCCAGTGTTAACTTCTGCTAATTTTAAGTGAAAAGTACCTTGAAGCGTGAATTCACGTGAACCCTCCCATTAATTCCTCCATGCCATCCATTAATTCCATGAATTTGTTTAGTCCCAGTCCCTGAAGAAAGTATTTCTGGCCAGGAGGGGTTGTGCTGCTGGCTACCTGCGGAGTTCGCTATTATTCCCTGCTATTGTGGAATTGAATAGTGTCACTTCAGATCACTATCTCCATTGATTTACATCTGTCAGTCTTACCAAAGGGGAAGCAAAGGATTCCAAATGTACATTTCCTACCCCCAGTGTCTGTGAATCATTCTGTAGGCCATTCTTTAGATCGCTCGGTGTCAGGTACCATTCATGGAATTGAATTCATGGAAACAGATTTTAAACTTAAATAGCTGGCTTATTTCCTCAGCCCAGCCCACTTTTTTTTGATTGTCCGAGTGGTTAATGATGGAATAGGTACTAAAAGCTCTCTGAATACACATTTAACTTTTTTCTTTCTGGCCAGTTTTTTTTTTTAAAGGCCTGATCTGTAATCCTAATGTAAACAGCGTGACCTGGCGTCCCAGGTCACCAATCCAAAACAGCAATTGAGACTTTTCTTTTTCAAGCTAATTGGGGTTTTGGTACTAATGATTTACAACTGAAATGAAGGGTTCATGTTATTTCTTGCTCTTGTGTGATTGACATAGAGAGTGATAGTCAGGCATATAGAGAGAACAAGACATTGTCTCCTTCATCTCTTATTCCGCTGGTGTCGTGTGTATAGATCACAGTTGTCACGGCAATCTAGCAGCTCTCAGCGCTCTGGACCCATCATTCTGTTCTACTGCTGATCCTGTCATGATTCTAGCTTCCCCCCCTCTCTCTCCTCTCCGCTTTTTAATTAGACAACAAAACAAAAATATGAATATTCATAGAGCTGAGCTTCATTAATATGCACAATTATGCAAATCAGTACGCAATTAAGCTTCAGCTTTCCCCTAGAGATGCTGTGTTGCAGTACGAGAGGAGACTGAGAGAAAGGGGACAGGCAGGAATTTCTGCTTCACCAATCTTTAAAATCGCTCTCCTTTCAATCACGTTCACCTCTCGCAAAGCTACAGGGTTCTGGCCAGGGATAACATGTGTCAAGTATGTCAGTTTGAGTCCTTCGGTCTGTGTTAAAGGGACGGTGTAGGCCAAGTGTGAGAGAATAGATGGGCTATGAATGACTGTTGCCATGGAAAATGTTAAGGAGCGGAGTGGGAGAATGAAGAATGTCGAGGATGATTCTGGAAGCCTCATACTGGGTGTTAATTATTCAAACTTCCTACAGCTCATATCCATGCTATGTGACAGCGCTGTCACTATGCTGTCTCTGTGTGAGTTGTGAAGTGGAGCTCTCCAGTGAAAGTTACTTGAACAGTCTGAAAAACCTGTCTTGAAGCAGGTCACCTTTGTAGTTCTCTGTAGTTAGACTTTTTTTTTTTTTTTTTGCTCTTTTCTGCAAACCCAATGGTGCAAAACCCTGTTAAAATGTGTCAGTTCCTGAATGGTTAAAAGGCCTAACCCAGTTCTCTGTCTTTCAGGTATAGATGAGAGGAGCGGGTCCAGCCCCTGGGGGTCAGGAGAACAGAGCAGCCCTTCTTTCAGCCAGGCAAGGGTAAGGCCATACGTCATGGAGTACATTGAGCATGGCCGTGTTACACAAGCCATGTGGAAGACGTGCTACTGGGCTCGAGCAGCTCAGTGAATCACTTTGTAATTGTGGATGGTAACATCTCCATTAACTTAATTACAGGCTGTATTTTATTTGTTATGTTCCTAAAGCCTCTGCTGTCCTCCCCCAGGGTTATCCAGAAGGACCCATTTACAATGAGCAGGGCATTGTCTCTGCCCCCATATTTGGCCCAGGGATTGCTGGTAAGGATGTTTTAAATTCACCTAAGCTTTAATGGCACAACGTGATACGTTGTCTTTGATCTGAAACGTTTGGAATCGGTAGCAATTAGGATCAATGGCTGCAATAATAAAAATAAGGAGGATACGCTTATTGAAATACACAGCGGATATTTTTGAGGCTACATGACGGAACGAAAAGATTAAAAGGTGTGTAGGTGTTTTGTTTGTGAGAGAGGCAGAGGAAGATGGGGAGACCTTTCCCAGGTTACCAACACTAATGCGGCAATCCATATTTATGCTTAGGTGGCGATGGATGAGGAGAGCAGGGTAATCAGGGATGAGGTGGGGGGAGGGGTTTT
>OMKK01002191.1:2116-13713 GCA_900302305.1 Polymixia japonica | reverse complement strand
GCAGGATGTTGAGGCCAAAGTAAAAAGCAAGAAGCAGGAGGAGTATGACAAGGCTAGGATGGAGGAGGGACAGACCTGACGGTAAAAAGAAATGGAGAGCTGATTGACCAAATGGAACACAAACACAAACACAGACACACACACACACTCGCACACCACATACACACACAAACACAGACACACACACACACACACGCTCACACTCACACACCACAACACACACTACAACACCCACACACACACACCACACACCCCCACCCCCCCCCAACACACACACACACACACACACACACACACACACACACACACACAAAAAGGAGCTCCCCTTTCAGTCTACTCCAGTACAAGCTGACACCCGGAGGGGGAAAGAGGAGGGACTGTCCATTAGCCATTATTAATATTCCTGTCAGCAGAGCTGCATTTCCACTCTGCAGCTAATTACCTCCCAGCAGTGTTATTGGCTAGAAAAGCTCCAATCTGATAGCACAGTGATAACATTCTGATTGTAGTACTCCAACACAGAAGGACCACTTAGCACAAGTGATACATGGAAAATTGAGTTTCAATGGGTCTTCTTGTTATCCCAATCAGGCCAATCCCTTGACAAACACTATCTAGAGTTTATAGGTTTGCAGGTTTATCTCCTTTTGTCAATTAGCATCCATATCCATATGATTACACTGGAAAGGGATTATTCTGCATCAGCATTATCCTGCGTCTCAGGCGACATTCGTTGAGATGGCAATAACCTAATGAAACTCAAAGGGTGTCTGTATTTCTACCCTGTATACAAGTACCAGTTAGAAGAGGGCAAGGTAAAAACCATGCAGATAGGCCAGGGAAATCCTTTTATGGTGCATTTGATTAAAGTAACCAATTACAAAATGAGAGACTGCAGCTGTGTACTTAGAACACCCTCAGAGAATGTTGAAGAGGAATGAAGAGCTATGAAGTGTTTCCGTACAATTCCAAGAAACCGACTCTGAAACACCCAATACTGAACCAAAGCACACACGCACGCACACACACACACACACACACACACACACACCGAACTAAAGAGAACTGAAAGTATGGGAACAAAAACACAGGAAGTGAAATAAGATCGAAAGGCCGTGATTGGTGGACGAAGGTGATCAGGAGGCCCTAGCATACAGACCGATGACAGATGGAATTGTGGGATATGTCTTACCAGGCTTTTGTGCCCCCTGAGCCTCCTGCTCGCCACTCTCCAACGCAGTGCCTCCGTCTGCACGCACACACAAGCACACAAACGCAACCACACAAACATATTACTACCTTTCCAACCGCTAGTAGCTCGGTGACATGGACACACAAACTGTATTGCATTGATTCAAACGACTGTGATGGATTATTACTGTTTGGCTAAACTGAAAGGGAATTCACTGACCCATACTTTTCAGTATACTTAGAGGGCAGCGTGTTAGTGTCGCTGTGCACTAGCTGGCTTGCGGGCCGTAAGTAGGCCCTGGGCTTTATCTGCCATGCCCTTGCCTAAAAGCCCGCCGAATGCTATTACGAGTGCACGTAAAGGTCAGTCTGGGGCAGGCAGAGGGCACGGACGTGGCAGGGAGGGCAGGGAGGGAGGCAGCCACGGTGTGGTGTCAATCCAGTACACCGATGGAGGAAGCACTGCTTGACTCCAATCATGCCAACGCTGAATCACTGCAACCCCCTCCGCTGCCTTTATTTATCCCGTACACACGTACAAGCACACACACACACACACACTGACAAGTCACATGCAAATTCAGAAGTGCGTACATACACAAACAAACACACATTCAACTTTTATGTCCACACAGTGCACGACAAGAACACTGAGGATGAAGGAGGACGCCTGACATTCATCACAGACACATCAGGCAACATCACCAATGCATCAGATGCACATAATTTAAGCCTGCATTAGGGACAAAAAAAACAACAAACAAATGAATTTTCCATGTACAGCAGCATACTCAGAGACTACGGTTGCTGACAGACAACAATGACTTGATGAGTCCCGTGCGCTGTTCTGTGGCACTTCTGTCAGCATGTCTGCGTTTGACTGAATACACAGAGTGCCAAACTTGATCACTACAAACACCACCCATAGCCTGTCCCCCAGCCGGCTGACAGTGACAACAACCCACGCGCAGTCTGCCTGTCTGGCCAACAGTGTCTGACCAACAGAAAAAGGTCTCAGAGCTGAGTCACTCTGTGTTCACTGTCAAGCCATTTCATGTTCTTATTTTTTCCATTTGTCTTTTTATTCAAGTATTCATTCTCTATCTATCTATCTATCTATCTATCTATAGTATCTATCTAAACTATCTATCTACAGTATCTATCTAACATATCGGCAGTACATTAGTGTGCCATCTTAAAACTAAAAAGGCCCCAAGCCTGCACACATGACTAAACACAGTCTGCTGGACCTGAAAACCGACTGGAGAGACACACAGACAGATACAACATGACAGCCAGAGGCCTGTACCAAGATAATAAACCACAGCAACTGGACACAGCAGCGGATCCAAAATGGCAATGCTATGGAACCACCATAGAGCATGTAGAGGGGGAATAGAGGGGGTTTCTGAGCAAGACACCAAATGAATAAAGATGGAAGCCTCCTTGGGGTACTTGTCCTTAAATAATATATTTTTAAAACTTCTCTTTGAGTGCAAGCACATTTCATAATTAAACAGTATAAATTAGTTTGTGTTAAACATCTGCCATCTGTTTTTCTTTTCAAAATAGAATTGTTGTTTTTACAGAATGACACGTGTGAGGGGTGAGGGGTGACATGTGCTTACTATGTGAACCACAGCTGATGACACGTCTAAATCCAAAATGGCATCCAGGGTTCGCCACCACTATGGAGCCAATGCCCCTGGAGTATTTACGCAGGCACGCTGACAACACAGTGGCCTGGATTAGTTGTGCCAAGGAGAGAGATGTATCTTGGAGTGAACTTGTGCAATCACCCACAACTCCACTCGAGAAGGTGGGGCTTAAGTGACGAGTTGCTCAGAGTGGGAAGAGACCTTGTTCACCTCACCTGACCGCTGCGCTTCTAATGTGTAACTATTGCCCCTGCACCTGAATGACACCTCATCAGATCCAAAATGGCAGCCAGTTTCCAGCAGTGTCTGACGCTATCAGTCATTTAGGAGCAGCTGCTGATCGTGTTACGTAACAGGGCTTCTCATCCCATTCAGCATCCATTAGGTAGATTGAATCAGATACAGAGGCACAAGAGAAATTAATACCTCTCAGACAAACCTATGGTAGAAGACTGGTTGAGATTACATGCTACTGAATAGCACGTTCAATGGTGGAATTAACTGAGGTATATGTTACATGGTAGAAGATGGGGGTTTCCTTAATCCCAGGGCTAATTGTCACTGGAACACGCGTGATCTAATCCTGCTGAACACACCCACGCTGGGGTGGAATGAGACCCTTGGAGATAAGCCTCCGTGTATTGTAGGTAGTCCAGTCATTAACCTGCGTGTCCCTGAACAGTGGGGTAAAGGACCCCCTGTTCCTTCCACACGCACAAGCCCAGGCACGCACACACACACTAACACAGGCTCACACACACACACACATACACACTAACACAGGCTCACACACACACACACACACACACACTAACATAGGCTCACGCACACAAACAAACAAAAACTCAGACACATACTCTCTCTCTCTCGCTCTGTCCCTCTCTCATCTAAGGTTAGGATTCCATTGATGATGTAATTTAAAGTCACATTCATTGATGTTCTCAGCGCCTCTTTTTTTGTTTGCCTTACTTGACTTGACAACTAAGTCGTGATAAAAGGATGTGAGGCAGCTAGTAAGTTGTTGATGAGATTACAGAGCGCAGAGAGGTCAAGCTCATTACCTGGGCTGAGTCTTCCAGGACGTGTCTCTTCCTCTGCTGTTGTCTCTTTCCCTCTCCCTCTCACTCTCACTGTTCTTCTCCATTTCCCATGCTTTCTCTCATTCAATCTACTCTCTTTCACCGAAACTGTTTTCTCCTGTCCTGGTGCTGCTGTTACCCCACTGTCCCCAGTAGTGACAACCCATAACTACATTACCCATATTCCCCTGGGCCCCACGTATCGTTCTCACCTGCCCTGGTGTCGTCATTGTCCAGCAGGGGGATGTAGTCCATCTTGCCCACCGTCTCCCCGACCTGGTCGTCGAAGGTCTCGGCCTCCAGTTGAGCCACAAAGTCCCTCTCCACCAGAGGCTCCGGGCTCTGCTGGGGCACGATGTCGGTCAGTGCGTCGCTCAGACTCAGGTCCAACTCCGCCATGGCTACACGGACACAGACACAGACAGAGAGGTGGACGTTAGGTTAGAGATTCACACTAGGAGTCCACGCTGTGGATCGGCGCTCCGCTCGGGCTCAGGTCCAACTCCACCATGGCTTAAGTAACAGGGAGAGATAGAGAGAGGTGTAGGGGGTTAGAGTCAGGGTGGCGGTGTAGGCTGGAAGAGAGGGAGGTGTAGAGACAGAGAGAGAGAGAGAGAGAGAGCGGGGGAGGGGGAATAGAGGGATTGAGAGGAAGGTAGGGAGGAAAGGAGAGAGAGTGCGATGGAGAGAGGGAACCATAGAGATCACAGTCAACATTCCGCACAAGTCGTATACAGATGCAGTTTAATACATGTGTCTTGAAACTAAGAGATCGCTCCCTTTTTGTTGTTACGTAGGTGTTCAGGCACACAATCTCTGGTTCAGATAGACATTTGGTAGTCTATATATGTCTATATCCAAACAATAAATGCAGAGAATGTAGGCTCGCTCTATAATCATACAAAAGTGACAATAAAAATTGATGTTTGTTTAAACTTTACTGAAGAACTGCCTTACTACCTGAATGATGAATAATTTTAAATAAAGCTGTTATTTGTTTTTGCTGAGAATAGACAGACAGTGATATGATGAGCATTACTATGCCACTGGATCTTGTACTCCACAGCTGTGATTGCATTTGAATGCTTGTTTTGTGACCACTGCACTAAAGCACTCGTGTGTAGTTATTAAGCAGGGTGATCTCTTTGCTATTTTTGATTATTCTGCATTTAGAAGGTCCGGCAAATTATGGATCCCGTGGCTTTCCATACTACGGCTGCACAATAAACTATGGAGCTGAGGTAACAGTTTACCCCTTCGTGAAGCGTGGCTCCCTCTGGTGTTTGTAAGATGCCACTACACCTTCCCCCTTCTGAGACCCACCCTGCTTGCTTGATGGATGGAAGGGCCACTCTTCCTCATTTACATACAGCTTATAAATGGAATGGCAATTGGAAAAGGCAAAATGGAAAAAAATATCACAATATTTTTGGAACCAGTGGTGATATTCGATACGAGACACTATTTTATACTCTTTCTATACTATATCCACATAATGTCTTGCGTACATTTTTGGAACACAACACACACGAGCTACAAGTGGGCGGAGTCATGACATGCAGGGAACTGGAGCAGAGCAGAGAAAAGGAGAGGATGTTTGGTGTGGATTTTTAAGAGAGACGATTTTGTAAAATGATATTAAAAAACATGCAGGCTAAATTATCACAATATCTTGATATTCATGTTTTCAATATCATCAGTGAAATGTATCATGATATATCGGGAAAGTCGATATATTGCCTAGCCCTAACTGCTACAGTGAAAAATAAAGCATTTATGATTTAATGATTACATTTTAATTCTGACCCAAAAAATGCTCCATACAATTAGCTCTAACATTAGCTTAACAGGCCAAGATGGAGTCTCATCATCATCATCATCATCAGCAGCAGTAGCAGCAAAGGACAATAGGCAGCTAACAGGTGAGAGAGAGACAGCAAGTCAGGCTCCTAGGATGCTGGGTGGATTTCTTATTAAGGGTAAAAACCAAACTACTTTGGACTGAATTAAGTCAGGGGTTTGCGTCTAGAGGTTTAAAACACAGGTGTAAACTAGCCAGTTGTTTGTTGTAATGCCACTTAATACCACTGGGAGGCACAGTTTCTGCTAGGCCTATGTTTTGAATTCACTCAGTGAGCTAACATGACACACAAACACCCACAAACACATACAGACACACACACACACGCACAGGCAGACCGTCATCGGCTCAGCTGGGAGGTCGACTGACCAATGGGCACCTGGGGAATTTGCAGAGTCATGTTGTGTCATCTTCCAACCATAATGCCAGATTATCATCCCAGCCCAGCAGACACCCTTTCTCTGCTCAGCTATGCTCTCATCTCTCTGCTCTCCTGTCGTTCCCCTCCTTTCCCTCTAACTTTCCCTTTCATTCGCTCCTTCTCTTTCATTTTTGCTTCTCTATCTTTCTTTTCATTTTCAGTTTAAAACTGATTAAAATTAATTTTGTACTTTAGCTCTAAAAAGAGATTTGTGCTCAGCAGAATGGCCTGCCACCGGCCTACACCTGTGTCTTACCTTCTCTCCAACACTACACAGGATGAGTGGACTAACCGTAATCTAACTGAAATCGAGAAAACCTCTTTGGCCACAGATTGCTTTCCTCGTATATAGAGACAACGTTATTTCAGTGCTGTCTATATGATTCTGTAGGGACCCTAAATATAACTCCACAGCCCCATCTGCTGGATTCTCCGTTCATTGGCTATAGGTGGAGGAGGAGAGGAAAGTGAGTCATCTCATCCTCAGAGTCCAGTGACTGTTCATCTGGACAGCAACTCAGCCTCCGGGGGCCTGGAGGTGTAATCAGATTAACTAACACGTGTTACTAACTTTATTCCTTGCAACTCTCCTTACTAAAAAAGACAGATAGTCTTTTTGTTCCTTATTTTGGAAGTTTCACAGGACAATCTAATATATTGGCCTCGCCAAACCGAAATCAGATGCTCTGATCATCCCTCAAACAGCCGGTCCATCTGTTTATTAGTGGATGGGGTCAGTCAGCTGGACTGTCAGTCAGGCAGTAAGTTATTCAGTTAGTCAGTCAGGTAGGCAATATAAGTAGGAATACAAAGAGGCCTACAAGTCAACAGTAAGTACATCCACTTAGCAAACAGTCCTATATGTCGTTGTTACAGCAGTTTAAAACTAAACAGTCGAGTCTGTGAGAACTAAGGCGTATAAATGAACTAGAAGTAGGCGTCCTCGTTACTGCCAGTGTATCAGTAGTGCACATGGGCCCCCGGTGTAGAGGGCCAGGGTGTGTCACAGAAACACTACTGCCTGCCGCCTCCACCACAAAGCCATGTTGGCCAGAAACACTGCCCCAGTTTCCATATTTAAACCAACATCATCTGTGTGTGTGTGTGTGTGTGTGTGTGTGTGTGTGTGAGAGAGAGAGAGTGCACTGCATGACATCTATGCCATCTGTAGAGAGAACAGTGTGGCTCATGCCACCCCGTCCACCAACTGGAATTAACTTCACCATGGCCCAGTCTTAGCAGAGCCACTTCAACACCAAGCTTCAGAAGTGTCCCTGGTTTCCCAGACTATGAGTCAAGACCCAACATGAATCATGGGCCTATTTCTAGTGGCTCCTATGTGACAAGAGCGCCAGTGCTCTTTCATTAGCTTGACCTCAACAGTAAGACTGACTTTACTCTATGTGGGTCTTCCTGGGCTGACAACGTGTTTAAGGTCTTGTAAAAAGAGCATACAAGCTTTTTTGACCAAAAGAGTTGCCATAGTATGAGTTGGACTACAGGCATTCACCTCATGGACACAGCTTTGGTGTGGCCACTCGGAAACAATCTTGTTTCAACAAAGGAAGGAAATCCAGGGAAAAGGCAGTTTCTATTGTGTAGTCTGGCCACTAAATGTTATTTTATGTGTGTGTGTCTGTGTGTGAGAGAGCATGCGTACATAATGTGTGAGTATACTTGCATGATTTAGAAAGAACATGTATCTTCCTAGCATAGTGTTTGTATGTGATTCTTCATTTGTGTGTGTGTGTGTGTGTGTGTGTGTGTGGTCTGTACGCTGCCAAATCACTCTGGCTGCCAAAAAAATCATTGGTGAAGGTTAAGCCTCTTTTAATCTCCTTCATCACACCACTATTGTATATAAACAAATATGAGTGGTAGTGCACGGTGACATGAACACACAGAGACATGCTCTTTGTACCCTAACAGTCCTCCATAAATTGAGTGCATGACACTTCTGCCTGGGGTCGTGACGGTCATGGAAGTTTTGCTGCCGGTCGATCGTCACCGAAGTAATCAAATCGATCGGCATAATCGTCATGTCCCGCTCTGGGTGGGGGGGCAGCATTAGTATTAGTACATAGTCTACTGCAAAAGGGAGATTAAAAACAATGCTTGCTATGCTATGCTGCCCAACCCCCTCCCAGATTAGCGGAGGAGCACAGTAAACTTCAGAGATGGCGCACGATTTAACGATTGTTGCAGGGAGAAGTATTGTCAGCTTTGTTTTAGAGGGATCATGTGGTGTTTAAGCATACATTAAATTATTTACGTGTATTTATAGGAAAGGTAGATTATTTTTGCATACAGTATACAGCGGTTGATGACCGTCAATCGATTATGAAATAACCAGCCCAGCCTTACTTCTGCCCAACACATTTGTAAAAATAAACTTCCCAAAAAATGGGGAAAACTGGTCTTTGTCTGACCCTAGGTCTGTCAAGGTACAAGGTTTAGTAAGGTTTTGCAGAAGTTTTTGTTCTGGAAAAGGAATTCTGGGGTCCATTGTGATGACATCATTGTCTAGTCCTTTTGTATTGGTTCTCTGAAGCAGTCTAGTGATGAGGCACATAAGCGACTGTCCACAAGGATAGATAGCCAGATACCCTCTTGTCCACAAACTATAGGCACACTGTACAATGACTGACTGAATGTGTGTATGAGGAAGATGTCTTATAAGATGATGTAACACACAATACCGACCCCATGTAACACCAATCCCATAATCACTCCACAAGTTTATTACAACTCTCATCTGCTCTGTTCTGGTTCTTTAATGGGAACAGGCTGGATTTAAAAAAAACAACAACAAAACAAATCTAAACTCTGCCTGACGTGGATCTGATCTCTTCAAGGCCCTCGGTTAAACACGGGAAAGCCATCTCATCTGGGTCAGGTTGGGGTTAATGGCCAGACTTATTCCCTGTGTAAATCATTAATCCTTAATCATTTCACAGGTCAAACTGAAAGGAAAACACATTCTACAGCTTGATATTAATGAGCTAACCTTAAGGTCAGAGGCCGACCAGCAACTGGAGGATCGCTGGTTTGAACCCTGTCATTGACAGGAGGCTGCGTTCCGGCAGCCACCTAGAGACAAGCTTGAGACCAGAGGGAGGTTGGCTGCTGTTACATCTAGTGTGCTCTCCGCTGTGCCATTGAGCACGGCACCCAAACTGCTAGGGGACTAAATTTATTTACGAACAACATATTGAAAGACAGATTCCATTTCCCTGGCGCAACGTGACTAATGAAGTAAAAGTAAAGTGGGAGGTCCGGCCTGCATCACGCAGCATGTGAGATCAACTCCCCTAAGAGCCAAGCGATCGCTGTCATACCCAAAATGATAACGTTAACGTAATGTTGCTGGGAAGCTGTGACGGATGACTGTTGTTGATATTTGATATTTGATACTGTTAATATTTGACTGTGTCCAGTTAGCCTGCCTCTATTTCTATTGGGGTTAGGCAGTGTATGTCTTGGGCAGACTAGACAGTGCTGTCCACCGTCCAAGGCCGATGTGACTGTAAAACAACTGTAGGGCAGTTTTATATCCCTACATTACCCATACATGGACCTATGATTATGAGAGGTCACATGGACAGACTGTTGAGGAAGAGGCTGACTTCGTGAAAACATGAGATCATAAATGGACTCCCTTTAGCGACCTGAAAAAACAGAACTACTTTAAATTTTACTTTAAAAGTCCCCAATTTTTAGTGGAGCTCAGAAGGATAGAATAGAATAGAATAGAACTTGACATTTTCTCTTCTTTTCACTCAGTACTACAAACAGATGGCCATGGGAAACTCCTGGGTTTAGAGCACAGGAACATAGTGAAATTGATAAGAATCTAAAACCAGTAAAGCAAGCTAGTCTGGTAAAAAAACAAAACAAAAAAAAAAACGTTTCAGTGAAATCATCTGAGAATTCATCAATTATTTCTGCAAATGACACTCAAAGTGAGCATGGGGGATATTTGAGACAAAAGTGAACAAAGGGAACCGTTTCTATTGGACATAGGAGCTTTGTCTCCAGCCATGACCCAGAAAGAATTTGTGACTCACCCACAAGTAGTTGTCATTGGAAAATAAAAAAACAAAACAAAATCAGAGTCCGACAGCTCTTTATTGTCTATCATTGTTAGAATAATGAAATAATAAATCTGTCAGATATAATGGTTCAATGGCCTTGTTAGTGCCCAGAAACAGATAAGCCTAATGTCCTTTTAAGATGAGCTAAAACAAATTAGCTGCCAAATTCTTTAAGTCAATTATGAAAATTGAACTAAATGGTTATCCAGACATATTTTATGCAATTGATTGGATGGAGAGACTTTACACTGCTTTAACTCTTGCCATGAGCCCGTGGCACAGAGGCACTCAGTGGTGCCATGTAGTGACGATGTTTATGGGTTTGAACCAGACTCACGTTGTATGTTCCATGTCACACCTCATCTCCAATATAGTCTGTCACTGTTTACAATGTGTTATTTATAAAAAGCAGAAAAGCACTAAAAAGACCCCACCGCCTTTCAAAAAGACATTTGCTAGAAAGCAGCTCACTTTAGAAGATTAAGGTATGCCGTTTTTCAGACAATACACACAGATGGTATTATGATTATCGTATAATATCTAATATGGGAGACGTCCCATTAAAATGCTGTAAAAAACAAAAAGCTAAATGGGACCAGCCATTATCGAGCCATTATGTTGACTTCTGATGTCACCTTCTGGGAGAGGTGGGGCGTCTCCTCCATCTGTCCTTGCTACTCAGTTACCACGTAATTGTGTGTGTGAATGTGTGTGTGTGTGTGTGTGTGTGTGCGTGTGACAGAGAGAGAAACACGGCTGGCTATGTCTGCCTGAATCACTTTATGGCCGGCAGTCTGCTCTGTGGTCTTTTCTATCAGCTTCTCTTGTCACTTTCACTTCAGCTAGATAAGTTCAAGGCAACTTGTGCATTTGTGTACTTGTGTGTGTCTTTTTATGGTTTTACAATGATTAGATACTACTACAATGCCATATTTTTGTCATTGCATTAAGCGTTGTACCGTGGGTTTAAGGTGATATTAGCTTCTTTTTGGTACACCTGTATATAACATGTTAGGAGGTCTTGTAGATCTGTCATTTTGTCAGTATCGGAGACTGTCCATCCCAGAGATTGACAGCAACGGTGGGCGGCCTCCCTAAACCAACCTGCCGTGCTTTTCTATATGTTTGTAAGCTTTATCTGTAGTAGACAACCCCGATATTAGAGACTTGCGTTACATTTCCAAGATACTAAGATTTTGTGTGTGTGTGTGTGTGTGTGTGTGTGTTTGAGGCCCTCTGTTGCAGTTCCCTTTTTTTCTGCACCACCACTTCTCCTTTGTTCAGACTGATCTG
>OMKK01002179.1:14330-26238 GCA_900302305.1 Polymixia japonica | reverse complement strand
TTTAATTATACAAATAATATTCCTTTTGTTTCAGAGATATAACCAGAGGCAGGTTCCATCCTGATTTTGTTTTGTCTCACAGCTGTCTTTGTTTTCAGCCTTCGAACTCTCAACTTATGCTTCCTTGGTTGCTTGGTTTAAGTGTGGGAGTGTTCTGTTTGGGTTTTTTGCTGCCTGTATGCTAATGTTTGCTTTGGGGGGTTCTTACTTGCATGTTATTTAATGCCTACTGGGAATAACAAGGCATTTCTAGTCTTGCTGTTGTTACGAACAGCTCATAAACAACATCCAATACGGGCCTAGTATTCACTGATTCATCTGGGAAATAATAGCTCCCCGTATAAGTAATTATTAGTTACTTTAGCCCCACTCCAGTTTGAGCACAAGCCTGCTTTGATCCTGAATAGCGAGTGTGACAGTCTGCCCCGAAGAAGGTGGGAGAGAAATTCATCAGGTTGAAAACCCTCCCTGATCCCTTTAACAGACCCCGAGTCCCTGCACATGAGAAATACCGCAGGGATAGGGAACACAGCTGGCCCGCCACAGCAAACACAAGGTTAGGAGCTGTGATTTTGAGAGCAGGCTGAGCAAGCCTCGGATAAACTCCACGTGGAAAGTCTGCCGGAGTACACATTCAAAGTTTTGCGACATGTATAAGTGCTAAATGAGGTTCGGCTTTTGACGACATGTAGGAGATGTGTAAAGCCATCTGCGTCAACAGTCATTTTACGAGTGAGGACAACACAGTTTTAGAGGAGGGCCCTGACGCATTCCACGTTTTGTTATGTATTAAAATGCTTCCACGCAAAATACACGCGTCTTGTATCACTTGCGATTTTACAACAGGTCTATTCCCGACGCAGTTGCAGCCTGTGTGTGACCGTTCCCTTTCCGTCCTAGTCTGTTCCCTAACTAGTGGATATCCATTGATCCTACAGAAGATACCGCTGACGGGTCTGCGGAGAACAGGGCCGTTGGAGCCGCGCCAGAGCTTTCTGAGTCAGAGAGCCCACCGTGTGAAGAGGAGGGGCAGGGTGCCTCTGGTGAGAAGGAGGGGCCACCGGCCTCTCGTCCAGCCTCTTGTCATTGCTGCTTGAGTACAGAATATTCTTTTCTAGCACCTTTTGACTCGTCTGCGGCTTGTGTACACGCTTACTGTAAAATGATGCTTATTGCCTCAGCTTAATAATGCTTGTTTGATTTATTTCAGAGCCATAACCGGAATATGAGTTTGTTTTCGGTTTGGTTGACTTAAGTCGGCTTGACGCTTGCCCCGTTTTCTTGTCTTTTTGAATCTAATCTTAATTTCTGTTTTCTTTTTTAATAATTTATTCTCATCAGGGTGCCCCCGCAGCCAATGTATGCCTTGGTTTTTGTGTGTGTGCTTTAAGCAGTGAAACGGGTTAAGATCTATTAGAAAACTCCTGGTCCTTTCACAGTACTACTGCAACGCAAGAAGCACAGCCATTTTTATCCTGGCTATTTTAGAATGAAAGAGATGGCCAAGCCACAGGGCGATCTAGGAACCCACCGGCTATCGGTCTGACGATGATTTACCTCTTGGGGCAACGGCCATTATTTTGGGGGTTCCGGTGTAGCCAGCAGATATCCGGATAACAGATTTTTTTTTTTTTTTTTTAGAATAAAAAAAAGCTAAATCGTTGTCAGAGGACAGCCAGTGGGTTCTGAGATTGCATGGCAATGCGTTCCGCCTCTTTTGCTCTCCGCACGAACTTTACCTGCATGCAACCAAAGCCCGCTCAAACGTGATTGGTCAATACTACTACGACTACAAACGGACTACAAACGGAAAGCAGAACACTTCCCGTACCAAAATCTTGTCCCGTTGCCCACAGATTCTGCATTCATATGCGGATATCTGTTTATAGACATTAACCACAGGGTGACTGATGTTTTGTGTGACCTGGTAAACAGATCCAGAGCGCAAACACATGGGGAATGCTAGAATAATGGAAAAAACAGCTGAAGTGCCATATGAAGGACCATGTAAGACTTAAAGGAAGACAGTGTGGAAGCACCGACCTCCATCTGACCGCCATGTGTCTGCATATCCACACAATCAATGGCTTTAAGTTTTTGAATGATGCATCGATCTATTGTTTTGCTAACAATGATTTGCTGTGGCCTGAATGCATTAACAGAAAACACGCTGGGAAGTATGTTAAACTTTTTGATTTATTTGCAGTGACGTGAGTATATTAAGCAGTTGTGAATGACAGGCATGTTTTACAGTCACAACTCATGATGCTTTTGTGTCCTTCCCATATGCCTCCCCACGTTTAAACAGCGACTGGAGGACCAGCGACAGCAGGTATTATATTTGATCACACTAAAGACCAGGTGTACAGTTAAAACTACTAGTTTATCATATATCGTATTGCTACTCAATTATACAGTGAGTCTACTGTAGTAATTTGTATAATTCTATTCTACTCTTTAATTAATTAATAACTAATTAAAGTAGATATTAATTAATTGGTAATGAAATACTGCAAAATATACATCAAAAACTAATATTTCATTTAAGCTTGTTGCTTGAGGTGAAATTCAAAGATGACTTTTTGATCGTGGATAACGCATCATGTTATATGGTCAGAAGCAAATCAGGATGGTTGGATATCACATCACAATGAAAATGCATAATGTTGTGGTATGACGACACATTACATTCACCAGAGACAGTTTGTATCAGGGTCATTTTCCTAGGTTGTCTTTCACCCAACTGTGATGCCTTTTGTCTGTGATGCCTTTTGTCTGTGATGTCCTTGTTGGTCTTCTTTACGTTGATGTGAACTCAAGTACATTATTTAAGAAAGCAACCGTCCACTTTACAGTTCATGCTCCTTTTGTTATCACCTTTTGTCATTCACTCATTTGTTTGTTGGTATTCTGTTTACCTTAATGAAAGAGTTAAGAGTTTTTTTTAAATTTTTTATTATTTCTTCATGGACATCAAGTGCACATTTTCGTTCTTTACTTCCTGATTTCAATATAATGGGGAGATGGAAGCCAGTACATTGAATGTCATCATTAATCTGCTTTCCAAACAAATTAGCAAAGCCTGCTACTGGAGCCCTTAGTGAGTTCGCATTTGCGGCAGATGGATCAAAGCCTGCTGTAGACAGAGCCGATGGGGAGGGCGTTGACTTCACGAGCGCGGGAGCCTCGTGTTCCCCGGATTCTGGAAACGAGGCGGCTTCGTGCGTAGATGGGGCGCAAGTGGAAGAGTGCGACAGGAGGCTAAGTGACTCTTTATGGGCCTCTGAAGACCTCAGCTGCGGGTCAGAGATTAAGCAGGACGTGCCGACCGGCGGAGGGAGTCCGGAGTGGACCGCTACGGCGGATTCTCAGAGGGCGATCAGCCTTGATGCTTCCGAGTGCGTCGCTGAAGTCAGCAATCTGCCCGGCACATCTCTAGTCCGCAGCACGGCCTTGGAAGACCTCACGTCCATCGGAGACAGAAGCTTGTGGGTTAATCAGACGGGGGAACAAATCCCAAGCGAGCACATGAAAGACGGACTGACTGCCGACAACACGGAGAGCCTTCAAGGGGAAGCTTTAAAGACCTGCAGTAGCTGGGACTCTGGAACTGATAACAGAACCCAAGAAAGACAAGAGTCCCCTCTTACCCAAAGTGTGTCATATTCCAGTGCCAATGCTGGCATTCCTTGTCATTCAGAAGAACTTCAGAGGGCGTGTGAATATCCAGAGCATAGCAGTAGCAACACTTCTGAGAGGGATAGCCATTTGACAGAAATGCCATCTGATATTGTAACTGACAATAAAACAACTGACTCAACATTAGATAGGGTCAGTGTCACAAATTCTGATATCAATGCCTCAGAGATGCGCAATGGCGTTTACACCTCCAACACAACTGAACCGCAGAAAACGCCCCAAAGTTCTCCAGCAAGAAAGTCATTGGTGCCAATTGCTGTATTCAAAGGTCTGTTTGCTGTCACGTTCACCAATTCCAATCCAAGCCCTCTTCAGTTCCTTCCTTTCACTTGTTTAAGTTACAAAGCAGCTTCTGTATGCTATGCGGCACTCTCCCTCGACGTTTTTTGCAACGGAGCTTAACTTTGACCCCCCGAGGAGGTCGTTGTCCTCCCTCCCCATCTTTTTTTTTTTTTTCATCTTTATTTCATCTATCCATCGCTCACTTTGCTGTATATGCGGCCCCCAGTAGCCACTCTTGATTTATAGAAGCACTGTGAATACGGTACGTCACGTTGCATGATGCGTGCGCTACATCACCGCGTACTGATTTGATTTCGGCGCTCTCTTTGCCATGCACACGCGTACAGGGCGCACACTTGAAAATGAACGACCTGTCTGCTTGTATTTCACTTGGGGGGGCGGATGCGATATTTTTTGAATTTCTGGCTGGAAAAAAAAGAAATCCTGTCAAAATCCTTGACATCCTTGTTTCTCTCTCTCTCTCTCTCTCTCTCTCTCTCGTTCCCCGTAGCTCAAGCCAAGATTGATAACGACACTGTGGAGAAGAAGGTATGTGATCGTACGCAAAACAGATGTGTCGCTCGTTTTTTTTTTTTCTTTTTAATCACTGAAGATTAATCGTTCCATTTATCCAGTAAGCCACTTCCTTTTCTAAGCTTTCCATTTGTCAAATCATTCCTGTTCCGTGGTCAATCATCGTTAGAACCATTGTTTTTCCATCCTTTTCCCCCCTTTATTAAAAAGATACAAACTACCTCCAAAGCTAGACCAACCTCTTCCCTTAAAAGACCCCCCATAGTCACCAAGGGCGACAAAACACACGCTTCCTCCCGAAATGGCCCGAGCTCAATGTCCGCAACACCCAGAAACACAGGGCACAGGCAGCCCAGAGTAAGTATAGGCCTGACCTGCCCAAACGTATGCCCGGATGAAGTTTAACCGTAGACCAGATAAGAACCGTGTTGTGACTGTCAAAGTGGATGTTCCCTACTTTTTGACTTTTCACGTCTCTTAAAACTTTGAACACAGCCTGTCACTTAACACAACCACTAACCAAAGCCTTGCAAGTTCGTGAGTGATTATAGTTTTTACACTAATTTGCTCAATCTAATGAGAACAAGCTGACAATGTTTTTTTGTGATGCCTGTTGGGATTATTATATCCAGACTGCTCTTAATGGTAACTAACTGCCTTGCACCTGGATGACAGCAGAATAAAACCACCTGCAACTTTCTAAGGCAGTACTATGTACATGTCTGGAAACTGAATCACTATTTGCTGTGGTGATTTGCAGACTCCTAGTGGTGCAAGGCCTCAAGCCCCAGGAACCAAGATTCCTGCCAAAACTCCAGCTCAGCCAGGTATGTAGCTATGACCTGACATTTTCCTCTTATATGACATGTAGTAAGAAAGTAAGGAATATTTATAACATGTTATATTTTTTGCGATACAGCTAGCACCAAGAAACCACCCACTCCAAAAAATGACAAAGGTAAAATGCAAATACACATATGAATAAGAGAAACAATTCATGGGCTATCAAGGCCTAGGGCAGTTGATCACCAAAATGCCACAACCAAAGTCTGATCAGGTCTATCCTCGATCAAACTTGGTCAGCTTTTAGCAGTAGAATTCCCAGTGCTCTTTAAAACATTTTAATTTACATATCATTTGATTTTAATATTGTTTTTGCCTTTTATTAATGTCTAATCAGTGAGTTTTGAATTGAAAACCTCTGACCTGTTACTTCTGACTTTAAGATGGTGCCAGTGGACAGAGCAGCCCTGGCACTCCCAAGTCCCCCGCTAGCCAAGCGCTTGCCGCAAAGTCTGTGGCCGAGGCCAATAAGGTAAAGAAGGTTGCAGTGGTTCGTTCCACACCCAAGTCTCCTGGTTCCCTGAAGGGACGCCCGCCTGCTCCCCTGGCCGCTGCCGCGCCCCTGCCAGACCTGAAGAATATCAAGTCCAAGATTGGCTCCACAGAGAACATCAAACACCAGCCTGGTGGTGGCAAGGCAAGTCCAGAAGTTAATTCTACTATTAATAGAGCGTCCAAACTCTCTCTCTCTCTACCAAACTCTCTCTCTCTCTCCAGTTCTTTAGACCTCCATCTAATCTGTGTGCGTGTGCGTGTGTGTGGTTACGCGTGTGTGTGTGGTGGGGTGGGTTTGGTGGTGGTGGTGGTGGTGTGTGTGTGTGTGGTGGGGTGGGTTTGGTGGTGGTGGTGGTGTGTGTGTGTGGGGGGGGGGCACCTTTGTCTGTGCGGTTGAGTTAGCTATCTTAGCATGAAAGGTGCTGAAAGATTCTTCTAATTATTAGATATTACAGCAGTACACGTTATTTGTACGACATTTTTGATATATTGCTGTGAAATTAAGAGGACACAACAAATAAGGAAAGAAACTAATTTCCCTGATGTTTAAATGACAGATACAAAATCACAATCACAGTCTAAAAGATGACAGTTGGCATAGACAGCTGTCAACCTAATTTTAGAATAAAACCTAATTGTAGCATAATTGCTTACTACTAGTTTTGTTTAAATCCCTCACCCTTAACAAATGTCACTTGACGTCATATTCATAACAAGATGAATTATTTGCTCAGAGTTGTCATTAAAGATGTAAAAATGTAAGCTAATAGCCATTTGCTTTAGTTTCATACAACACATCTTCCTATAGATTGTGTCTGAGTTAAGGGTGTGGTTTTTTGCATAGCATCATCAGAATGGCTAAATGTCAGTTTGGTTTGGCAGATTCTGCAATGTTCCATGTTCTTACAAAATTACAACCCAAACTTTACTTTTATACTGTCAAGACAACATTCTTCTCCATAGCTTATAGCCCAGGTTAGCACCACTGATGTCAACCTTTCCTCACCTCAGATTCGTCTACAACCTAGCCCCTTTGCTTGGTTGTAATAGTCCAGGCAATGAAGGATGACACTGATGTTTACCCATTAACTTTGTTAAATATATAATATATTAATATATTTTAAAATACAGCACAGACAACATGACTTAACATCTTTTCTGAATCATTAGGATACGCTCCTTCCTGGTTCACCTTTCATTCTTTTGTCTTCCTTCACCTGGTGTTGCAGTGGGAGGTGGGACCTAACACACTTATAAGTCAAACCAAATTAATTTGCCCTCAAACTCCAAAGGCTAATGGTCTCTTTTTTTCAGGTACAAATCCTTGACCGGAAGATGGACTTGACTAATGTCCAGTCTAAGTGTGGCTCCAAAGACAATATGAAACATGTACCCGGTGGCGGCAATGTGAGTAACTGAGGGATGAACTCAACACCTGAGTCTTGAGTATCTCTACAGTTATGATCATCAAACCAACCTTTGGTAAAAAATCGAGTGCTCTCCTGATTTTTCCAGATTTCCCTTAGTTCTCAGTACTTGTGCTAAAAGCAGTTATTTAGGGTGCAGTAACCCAACAGTGCACTGTTTTAACCTGCTATTGAAGTAAGACAGAATATCTCTAGTCCATATCTCTACAACAGTTCAGGTACTCTTTGGGGGGCTGGTCCTCTGGTGTAGCCTTGCTGTTATTAATTACTTAACAGTATTGCTTCCTTTTGCATTTTGCAGGTCCAAATCCTCGATAAGAAGTTGGACTTGACCAATGTCCAGGCTCGTTGTGGCTCCAAATCTAACCTAAAGCACACACCTGGTGGAGGCAAAGTGAGTAACCCGACAGTCCACATAGCTCGAGTTTGACTTTACCTGAATATGAAACCTCAAAAAAAAAATCAGACCTTCAGTTGCTCTGTCCAAAATCTGATCTTTCTGGGCGGGAAGTGTTCACAATAAAAACAGTGTGTCAATCCAGTCAGCATTTTCAAATAGCCTGCTGTATAATTTTGTATTTCCAACTGGGTGTTTCAGTAGTTCATATAATTTTTCTTAATATGCTAATTATTACTCATTAACTGAAGACTGAACTTTTCTCATAACAATTATCTCACTTTTTCTCAGATTTTATGGTCTCAGTCTTCACCTGCAGCCTTGCTGCTTTCAGTAACCATTAGGGTAACGGTCTCTTCCCCTACTCCGGCACTTTCCCAGGTTAGAATAATTGATCAGAAGACGGACTTGACTAATGTCCGGTCTAAGTGTGGCACCAAAGACAATATGAAACACGTACCCGGTGGCGGCAATGTGAGTAACTGAGGGATGAACTCAACATCTGAGTCTTGAGTATCTCTATAGTTATGATCATCAAAACAACCCTCCTTGAACCTCATGCACATCCTTCCCAGACAAAACATTTTTCTCTAGCAATGGTCCTCATTCGCAGCTCTGCTGCTACTAGTTGCTCAAGGATAACAGTCTCTTTCCCTACGTATTGACTTTTTCCAGGTACAAATTCTTGATAAGAAGTTGGACTTAAGCAATGTGCAGTCCCGGTGTGGCTCCAAAGATAATATAAAACATGTACCCGGTGGTGGCAATGTGAGTAGCAAAAGGATTCCCTGGCTAACTGCATCTATGCAGCTCTGCCAAAGCCCTTCCTTACTGCGTCTGAATGCATCTTCAACAAGGAGCGAGATGTCAGACACTGCTGCACGAAACCTCTTGTTTACTACTCTGTTCCACTCATTTTAGTCTCTGACCACAAATTCACCAATTCTTAACTGTGAACTAGCAATGCTTCCTATTAACTGTGTTGTCGTAAAACCTATGAATGGTCATGAGCATTTCATAATGTCAACTATGAAATGTACTAAAATGTTGGAGATATAGCTTTCTGTTAATTCTATCTCTTAAGTATTATGAACTTTATCTTGCTTCATAACTTGTTGGCTAGCTGATCTAAATTGATGCTTATGTTAGTATGCTGTCATGATATATGACGCACAACACTATTGCAACAACAAATAGTGTCATGTAATGCTCATGGTCAAAGGTAAATTTGATATTTTAATCTGTACCACTTTTGCTGTGATTGGTGGTGAGAAATATTCATAATCCAAACCTGCCCATAAAATAACATGCATGATTCCTGTGTGTGGATGTTTACATTCTTTGAGGGGCGAAACTGATCTTTGCCTTTACGTCCGCAGATCTAACAATACTTTAACAATGAATTGATCAGTCCCATATCAACCATACTGTATCTATTTCGATATTTAAAGCCAAAAAATGGTACCACAAAATATACACGCAAGTTTCTAGTCGATAACAAAGAGCCTCTGTCCTCTGCCTCTCCACTGAGCTGTGCCTATGCTTGTGAACCGGAGAGTGGTGACCTCACTTGAGAGAGACAGAGAGCTTTGTGTCTTTACAGGGGAGCCTGTGATGGGGTCATTAGATCTAGGCTTGAACTGCAGTGCATGGCTGAGAAATATAGCAATTACCTGAAATCAACATGAGCAGTGCATGTTAGGGAGCGCAGAATATAATCCAGTCAACTCAATCGTAAAAACTAACTTACGTTCATGTTGAATTAAAACATGATCATTTTTCTGTATTTCTTGAGCTTTCAAGGCTCATGAATAATAGCGCCAATGCTTGATATCAATCTAATCCAGGTACCTTTGAATGTGAATATCTTTTACTTTGTTAGTATGTGATCAGTATTACATAGATATCTGTGTGCCCTTGTGTGTTAACCTGAATGATTCTGTGTAACCCCTAGAAACTAACAGGCCAGTTTAGAGCCAGTTGTTTTGTGGTTGCATGCAAGGCGAGTCAACATTGACTTTTTCCCCAGAGCTAAAATACTGTTTCTGTTCTCTCTTTCTTGTCCCCTGCACAGGTTCAAATTGTGCACAAAAAGATTGATCTGACCAATGTTCAGTCTAAATGTGGCTCCAAATCTAACATTCATCATAAGCCAGGTAAAAATAAAACAACATAGAATACATAAATATATCAAAAAAATAAAAATCATCACTTTCACACATGCCTTTTCTAAAAATTAAAATATCTGATTTGTGATACTACTTCATTAGTGTACGTTCTTCTGCTGTGATTAGGTGGTGGAAATATTGAGATCAAGAATGAGAAAATGGATTTCAAAGTCCAATCCAAGATCGGCTCTCTCGACAACATTGGCCACGTGGCTGGAGGTGGACAGAAGAGGGTAAGACACGACAACACAATAGTTCAAATACACAGACTACATGCCTGTCGCTAGCAAAAGCGTAGTGTCCTTCTCCATTTTGTTATGTTCGGATGGTTTTCTCCAACGCATGCCTAAAGCTTTGCCTGCATAGCCGGAGAGCTTGCTCAGCCATTTCTTCTGTGAACCGAATTCAGAACGAACTAAAGCGACACAGGTATTAGCAAATTGACGAATAGCTGTATCGATATATGCATATATCGATATATCTCATCTTACAAATCCAACCTCGTGTTAGTTTACGCACTGGGTAAACACGCAGACAGCCTCACGTATGACACGGTACGACAGAATCGACAACGATTACAACAAAGGCGTTTATCTGACATTTGAACTTATCCGACCTCTTGTTCCGAGAGACTTACAAGGAGGAGATCAGTGTCTTGCTCGACGACGCAATCCGCTCTGCTTCAATCTACTCTGAACACACACATTATTCTCAGTACTGATGTTTAAAGCAAATTAAAAAAAAATATACGCCGCTAGGTCTGTTAGGTAACTGCCTGATTGCTTGCTCCCATTCCCCTTCTGTCCTCCCGTCCTCCCCTGAGGTCGGTGTCGTCGCTTGCTCTCCCGGCTCTCCCCACTTCCCGCTCTTCTGTCATTTCGGGCGGCCAATAGCGAGCTTGTATCGCTTCCATCAACGCAATTCACATCTCTCACCATTCAACTGACTGTCAGTTCATCGTACGTTACGGCTATCCTTCATTTGTTGTTACCTGCTTTTTCTTATCAAGTCAGTGGACTTTGTTTTTTTTCATGCGTTGTGTTTGCATTTTGATTTCTGTTGACCCCCCCATCACGTGTATTTTGTTGCATGCTTTGTCATTCCCTTGCTGGGGCTCCTCTGTAGAGGGAGAAGGGGAAGGAAGCAGAGGGGAGTACCTCAGAAAGCCCCTCAAATGGGGACATGTTCGACCCTTCTCCTGCTGCCACACCCCCACAGTCACCTCAGAATCTCCCCTCAGCACCCATCACACCCATCTTGACGAATCCCCTTATAAAGATTGAGGACTCTTGTAAGTACTGGCGAGCTGTGTGTTATGTGGTGTAACACTACCGGCTACGGTAGGAATGCAATAATGCTTCTCAACAATGTTTCTCTGAAGTCCTGCCTACTTTATTACAACGATAGCGAGCGCACGAAGGACAATACCCGTTGTTTTGAAACGGGTCCCACTCTTGCTTTGGTAAGAGTTAAATCCTCAGGGATGGCAGTTTGCCATTTATTTCCACTATGGATTTGGATATTTGAGACCGGTAACTGTTTAATGCTCATTAATTACAGCCAAAGGCTTTCAGTTTATCCAAAAAGTACCTCGAACACAGCGTTTGTGTTGCAAACCGCCACTTTAATCTGTCAGGTGACATGTTGTTTTTTTTTAAATGTACTTAGCATGGCATATTTGATGATCAAATGATTGCGCAAATGATGCTGATGTAATTTGTGTTACAGTAGAAGCCAATATGAGGGATCATTCTGCACAAATTTACTCAAAATACAAAATGACTTCACAATTATGCAAAACAGATGCTGAAAAAGGGTTTGACATATAAGCACGATCACCTCTATCAAGGTGAGAGAGCAGAAACTATTCATGACTCCTTAAGCAGAATATTAGCTGTAGCGCACCGATATGGCATATTTTCTGTCCCAACTTGCTGACTGAAATACTGTGTTACAGTCACTGGCTAATGCAAGAAAGGTCCACACGTTTCCCTCCGTCAGTGCGAAGATGTCCGCCGGGATTTTTCTGAACAACTAATCACTGATCTGTACCCCCCCCCCCC
>OMKK01002179.1:0-10454 GCA_900302305.1 Polymixia japonica | reverse complement strand
CCCCCCCCCCCCCCCCCTTCAACAAAACTGGGAGGGACGGCAGGGCAAGAGAGGAGCTGGACACTCTTCAAGGAGATTCTTAAGGAATGATTTACTATTCAAAAACAAAAACAAAAAAACAAAAAAAACGTCGTCATGTACGAACAGACATACAAATAAAAAGTGTCAGGAATGAAACAAACAAAGAAAGCAAACCAACAAAATGGGACTTGGCAGTTGGAGAAGTGCTCTGGTGAATTCAGGCAACCTCTAGGGGGAGAAGGAGACCACATCCCAAATGTACCTGTTTATTTGGATAGGAGGGGGGAGGAGGAGGAGGAGGTGGGAGGGGGTATCTGTTCTTGTTTTGTTATTTGTCACTCCACTAAAAATGTACATGGGAATTACAAGCAAACTAGTCAATAGAAAACACCCTTTGGCCATACTTTGAGGAGTCCGCTACATAGTGCGCTACACGTGTACACGCGACATATGAAACACCACTAAGCCCCCATGTACATTGTTTAGCCTACTACAGAAATCATTTTTTGTAACATGTCATTTTATACTTTTTTTTAACATTTATTCTTTTTTTTCCTGTGACAAAAACAAGTGTAGGGAAAGGCTTCTATCTCCATAATATTCACTAAAAACTGTGAAAAGTATTAGACTGATGTTTGAATATCAAACAACAGGAACCCTTTTAATATCTTTATTTTGCTTTGAGGTTCTGCTTGTTAATGCCAGAGAGGGGCTGGGGAGGGAGCGAGTGAGGGCCCTCAGCCTGTCAGTCATTCATCGGTGGGCGGGAGCCTTGTGTTTGGGGCCATCGTCTTCACAAGGCAAGTCCATGTCATCAGAATCCAGCCTGCCGTAGCCCGACGCACGGCAGCCCGAGATGCTGCGCATTCGGGGCCTGATGTGTTCGCTCTCCGACTCCGGCTCCGGGGCCGGGTCCTCCGACATGGGAAAGTTTCGACGTTCCCACGGCGCCACCGTCTGAACAAAGTGGGGGAAAAGATATTTCCGTTAATTCCGCGTCAACGCTTTGATTCAATCACCTAACACTTCTATATCGGTGGAACGCCCACTTTAAATTAAACGGCGATAAAACAAGACTAACACCAAATAAAACAATGAATCAACTGCATAGAGATCAATGCATACCCTTTCTTCGAAGGTGAAGTCAGGTGTGGAGCACCGTGTGTCCTCGTTGGACAGCAGGCGGTGGGAGTCCCTGGAGCAGGGTGTGTGGGGGTTGGAGGTGGCGTCGGGGCTTGCCGGACTCATTGGCGAGGGCACATGACTGTAGTCATGGAGCAGAGGGCAGTGGCCTGGGTCTGGGGATGCAGGCTGAGGGGTGGGAGGATTGGTCCCGCACAGCAACGGTGTGGTCCGTCCATCAATAGATTTATACGATCTGAGACACCGGTAGTTGCGGTGACCAGGAGAGAAATGGAGGGGAAGTGTCAACACAAAATCAACTGTCAAACGCATCAGGGCACGTTTTCTGTAGTTATCTTCAACTATGCTCTATTCATAAGGACCACCATTTTCTTGGGTGTTTCTTTGCTGTGGTACTGACCTGCTTCCCCTTCTCTTAGCGGGGGCCAGGGCCATCCAAGTCCAGCGAGAACGCTCCTGGTCCTCACAGGGCTGGTGGAGCTGACTGAAGGCCGAGTCTGACAGGTCCTCCAACTATGAACGCAAATGCACATATAACGTGATTTGTTATATAAGGGAAAGTATAAAATATCAAATTTCTCATTAAGATGTTTTTTTTTCCATGTGGACACCGATAAAGGCCTAGTTGATTTCTTCTGATCTCAACTAGCGGTTTTGTGGGGGCGAGATTAAAAGATACTTTCACACATAAGAGTGGGGGCAATCTTATCAGAACACAGCCCTTTGATTGACACCCTTTATCCTCCACTAAGCTTATCAAACAAGAGTGAGCATCTTGCCAGCATGGCTCACTGAGTTTGTGTCGTTCCTTTTATTAAAATGGTTACAGTTCATCGAGGGCCAACAGGCAGAAGGTTAAAGGCTGATGGAATCGATCCTGTTTGAATGCAGGTCTGCGTGACCATTCTACCAAGGGGAAACGCACATCGGAAAAGGCTGGGGCTAGCAAAGCGCTAAACCTGATGGAGAGAGCTGTGCCTTCAGTAGCTAGCGTTAGCACTAGTCATGGACTACCTTACACCACCTCTACTACTACAAATCATCAAACTGTGTGTTTTTAAGAGTCCTGCTAGCTAGTAGCTATAAATAAACCCGTAGCTGTTCCATGCCCACTCAGTCACAATTCAACCACAGTAGAGAATACCCCAAAAGAAGCTGTTTTATTACAGTTAGTGACTTTTAGTTATGCTCAAAATGTGGTGGATAACTACTGTACCCAAGAGTGACATTAAATTAAAAAGAAGACATTTTAAAACAGGTTGGCTTTGCCTTTAAGACACGAGGGCCCATTATTAATAATCTAAAATCCAGTGACCAGGTTCCTTTGAGCAGCTCATTTTAAATAACCAAATCCTACTGGATTCTTATCACAGAAACTAAAAAAAAAAAGATTTGCCCCAACAATCCTGTAATATTGCATCAGTGTGGAGCAGATAAAAACTTGCCTCCGTTTCGTTCTCCTCTTCTGCCATGGGCTGGGAGAATATGTCCACTTCTCGCCAACTATGTAAATAATAATAAAAAAAATATATATATATATATATATATAAACATGGGGAAACAAGCAGGCCACGTCAGACATTATGCTGAATAAGTAGTAAGGAGGGGTAGTGATTCCACGTGAAGCAGTTACCTGGGTGTGAGAATCTCTTTGTACTGGAGCTTCTCCACCCGGGTGGTGGCAGCCACAGACATGGGGATCACGATGTTGTTGATGTCAAAGGAGCTCTCACCTCGTCTCCTCTTGATGGGCTGCTGGTGGGGGACAAAGACACTACCGGATCAGTGCCTTGTGTGTACCAACGTATTATAAAGTATGCCGTGTTACAAGCTGAGCTCCATTTCATAATGTCACGTTGGCAGACGGGCTACAGTGAGAGGTGACTGGATCACAAGCTTTAGTTTAGCTTTAGTACAAGTAAGCTAATTATGGTTTTGTTGCACATGCGACATCATAGATGAATTGAATTATGATCATTCTAGTTCACCAACATGCTTTGAGTGCTCGACAGCATTAAAATCACTCTTTGCACCCTGCATCAACCAGAATCGCCAGCTTAGTGCGTCACAATAATACAGACAGATTTCTTAAAATGAGACCAGTGACTCCTTACAGGTGTGTTTGGGACACACTGGCTGTTAGGACCAAGCGGTGTGGAGTTGTCAGAAGAGGTGGACAGCTGACGCGTCAGGGGGCTGTGGAGAGACGAGTGCATGTTGGCCAGCGACGAACAGGGACTGCCTGAGTCTAGGAACAGCTTGGGGGAGGCTGGAAGACATGAGGCAGACAGATCCACATTAAGATGATCACTCCTTTTCCTCAAGCCTTGACCAGAGGACAAAGGGTTCCAAAAAAGGCTCAGGAAATAAACAGAATGGAGCCCTTTATTCACCCAAAAAACCCAAACAAAGTAAAAGGACCAAGGCATTCCCCGGTCTTTAAACAAAATCCAGACTCACCGTCAGCCCTGTCCAGTGAATGCTCTCTTAGTCTCTTGCGGCTGTAGCTCTTGTCATATGGCCCCGAGGGAGAGGAGAGGGCCTGCAGACGCTCGGTCTTGCACAGGGCCTGGCTCTCCAGCCTAGCTGTGGTCAGAACAGCACTGCTACCGCCGATACCGCTGTCCACCGCCCTGGGCTTCTCAGGACGATTCTTATAGTGGCCCAGCCCTTCAACGAAGGAACACGAGTCAGGTTATCAGCGGGCAGGGAGTGGGTACGAGTGTCACTTCAACTCTTTTAAAAGAGCTATGAGCGTACCAAAGGTGTGTTCGTGACTAAATTCATATGCCTTGCTTGTGTTGGTTGAACGGGTCAAAACTGGGTCCTTGTGTGCATGAGTGTGTACGTACGGCGGCAGCGTGTGCACTTACTGACTGCCATGAGCGAGTTGGTGAACTTGTGCTTCTCTTTGGAGGAGGAGAGCTTGTGTTTAAGGGAAAGCTTCTTCAGCGGCTTGCTCCTGTCCAGTGCCTTGGTCTGCCACTGGCTCTTCAGCACCTGCTGTAGACGCAGGCCTACACAAACATCTGAGGAAAATATGCACCGAGCGCACGAGTTAGAACTGTGCAGAAAAACATTAATGGCAGGAGGAGTAATGAGGGGATTGTTGATGTAGTGTTTTACACTGGGAGATGAACACAAATACCCTAGTGACTTCAAAACAGTGGCACTTCAAAGCTGGATAGTTGAAACAGATTTGCCATTTACAGTTTGACATTAAGTAAGTAAGCCAGAGGCATTATCTGAGCTTACTCTAAATGCAATGTGTTTATAAATGCAACTGTGTCACAGCCTGATCTCAATCTGAAGAGTTTTATGGATTTCTATGGAGTTTTACCAAATTCCTTTAAATTCCAGAAATGCCTTAGATGAGGGGAACCTTGTTCTTACATAACTGCTAGCTTACATAAGAATGAAAATTCAAAAGGTAAATATTGTGAATGCATGCTACAGTACCCCAGCACTGGGAGCACAACACATATGCAGCCGCAAGGATGAAACTTAAGATGAATAAGAAACCAGAACACTGAAGTTATCTGAGAGTGTGTTCTCCCCTTTCTGGCTTAAACTAATCTCACTATGGGCCACTCCTTGTGTTTCTTCCCTTCTGGTTGTAAAACAGGAAATGGTTGCATAAACTCTCAGCTCTCTCTCTGGGTGGGGTCGTCCAACACTGACCGTCAGGGAAGGAGAGGATTGGGTGGACGCCAGGATCCAGTCTGGACAGGCGCTCCAATGTGGGTAGTTCATACTGGGGGTCTTCCCTGGGGGTGGGCCTGCCACCACACATCACACAGCTGGTGTTGACCCTGCAGCTACAAAGGATACAGCTGCTTCTCTGGGCCTGGGGGCGGGGGGGGGAGGGGAGAAAGATGGGTTGGAGACAGAAACGCAGTGGTTCTTCTATACAACATTTCAAATGACATTTCAGCTTTGCAAGGACACCGGCAGCTGCATCAAAATAGGTTACTCTGTGTGTTTGAAAACCCAAGACACCTGTCATCACCTTGGTAGAGGGGAAAAAAAGGGCCACTCCTGATCACCATGCATAACGCAGCATACAACAGAATGGTACATCAGCCCATGTTACCATTTCCTCAATTAAAGCTCATCAGTCGTCACAAGGGCGTTTTCTCCCTGCTACCTGTCTATTTGCCTTGCGGGGAGATGCCCTACTTTTGCCACGAGCAAGTCGTCCATCTCGTTCGCTTGTCTATTATGTTACAATGTTAGCAACTAAACCGGAATTGCAGCCCTGAAAAATATTTGCACGTTGACTGAGTTAATACATCTACTGTGCTGGATTTAAAATGGTTGGGCAGCCGTGTTCAGTCACACCTGCACTTTCATACAGTTCATTTCAGTTACATTTCAGAATGGAACAGCCCTGTGCACCCGTCAGCATGCAGTCCAATGCCACAGTCACGCACTGTCAGCCGAATCCATTACTCTCCAACAGGAGTCCATTTATTGAAACAAGAGAATTGTTAGCGCTGTGTATTTCAGGGTGTAAGTGAGAAGACACAGGTAAGCATGTGACTACACACGCTTTTGCATCGAGGGGCGAGGATCCGCTGTAGCGTAGCTTTTCTAGTTTGCCATACATTTGTTCAGTAATCGGCGATGACCTTTTTGGATACTTTCTAAAAAATCCAGTCGAGTCGGTTTCAAAGTGTCAGCAGCCAGTTTGGAGGAGTGTTGTGAAAAAGGTTTGCAGTAAATGGCAGCATAACATCAGCGTGTATGTGAGCACGATGCAAACGCGTATACACAGTGAGACTCACCTTGCCGTTAAGGTTGGGCACAGCGTTGGGCTGAATGAGCCTCCGTCGTCGACAGCCGACTAGTGGTCGTGTACGAGCAGCCACACATGTGCTGTCGTAGGCGGTTGGCTGTTGGTGCTTGGTGTCTGCGCTCTCCGCCATCCTACCACAAGGACAACAGACGGGACAGTTGAGGCAACGCCTTACAGACCTTGAAAACCTTGCGATACTGAGCCCAAGGTATTCTGCCTCAAAAGACAAGGTTAAACCTAGATAATTATTAATAACATTATTATTTACCATTTTCCAGAAGCCTCAAGATAATGTAAAATCAAGTTAACTATGGAAATGAATCATCTAAAATGGGATTTGGCAAGCCAGTCGGCATACCGGTTTGACAGTGAAAACAACATCAGGATCGGATGTGAAATGGCAAACTGTTGATAAGCGAAAAATCCCATTTTGGGGTGCTCTGGCAATAGAAACGTAAGCGCCTCACTACCACAAATCTTTAGCTTTACAACAAGCCTGCATATCTCTCAATTGCATTCTCTTTTCTAGCCCTCAGATGCCCTTCTGGGAACTGTAGATATAGGTTATCATTAGCAGCTGCACCTGTTGAGGACACCGTTGACTGGCCGTCCATTTTGGCCTCTCCAGGGGCCAGGCTCTGTGGTGGTGACGTGGGCGGTGGCTGTGTGCTCCAGCCGTTCTGAACTACCATCCTGGACAGACAGATAAGACCAGCCAATGAGACTACACCTACTGTCAACCAGCAGAATGCTAGCTGACCAATAGCACCAAGATATTTAAGGGGAACACCACATGATACAAGAACTGAATCAAGTCAGTCTTACAACCTTGAACAGAGCAGTTTTCATTTGTGAATATGAACAGGGTTCTCTCAAGACTAAAACAAAATGGGAAAAAAAGAATAAATAAAAATAAAAGACGACATTAGAGGCATAGGTAGCCTTCTAAATCAACTTAAAATGTATCAAAATGAATAAATAGGAATAAATCTTTCAGTGGACAGGGCAGGCTAGTCAACATGAGCATATTGAGTATGAGTAAGAACAGTCAGCAATAAATCTCAATGGTTTCTAATCCTCAATGTCTGCAACAAAGACATCTGCAAGAGACATCAACAAAACTCACTATCAAAATAAAATACTTGCATGAAATTGGTGGTGAGCTTTTTACCTACAAAACGCGTGACTTATTCCTAAATAAAAACCCAAATGTCATTTCTTTATATGGTGCTGAATGTGTGGCCTGAGGAAAAGCCAGTCATCAATTAATATTCTTGAGCTATTATAAGATTCAACAGTCTCAATTACAACGGCCTTTCATGGTAATGAAATGGTAACAAGTAGAAGATGAAGTTTTTCTTAAATGTATAAAAAGCCTACATGCCCTTGCAATATTAGATTGTCCCCAATCAACACGTCAACTTTTCTAGCACGTTGCTAGGTAAGGCTTTAGCAGTAAATAGTGAATACTTAATAATATAGGCACAGGGATATCGTATGTAAATGCTGAAACTCAGTGATATCACCCTAAATCCAGCCACTTAAAAACATTCATTAAACTAGATTAGCTAGATTGCTTACAGGCTTCATATGCCTGGACATAACATGTCAATTGGTCTTTCCCATTATAAGCCCAGAACTAAGACAACCCTCTATTACCCATCACTCACTTACCTGAGTGTTTATAGGCTCTGCCTTCAATTCTGTCCCAGCAGCGGGGAGAACGCTAGGGGCAACACCTCCCAACTCCACTGAGCCCTATGCAGTGGAGACTGAGCGTTACACTTTAACTTTGAGCAAGACAATATGGTTGAAAACAACATCACGATAATCAAAAGGATTTCTTTCGATATTGATTATGCATCACAATATGGCTTATGTATGCAAAATCACATGCTAAATGATCTAATTGATATTCACTGCATGGCAATGTTATATGTGATATCAAACAAATCACTGAAATGAATTCTTTCAAATGTTTTATACCTAATTTTGTTTTTAAATAAAATGCGTTTGTCAATTTAGCCAACAGAATAGTTTATAACAGTATCACAATATTGTCATATCATCATGACATGATTCCACTGAAAGATGACAAATGATAATATTGAATTATTGCTCAGCCCTACTATAACTCCAAATATACTGACACCAAGTACCAGGTTCATAACAACTTTAGAGACAAGCCCATGTTACACACAGCAGGTAGCAAACCAGTGCGTCATAGCTACTCAAAATGTCATGTGATATGAATGTGAACAGAACCGCTAAATTACATTCCAATATTAACCAGACTGACAAACAGAACCACACACACAGTCATCTGACAGTGCAGGTTGGGCTATTAACCTTGCTGGAGCGGATCTGTCTGTAGATGTCCGTTTGCTGTCGGATGCGGTACTCCAAGTCTGAGATGTGGGCCTGGAGCCAGTTCCAGTGGCTGATGATGGCCGCCCTCTCCACCATGTAGCGGCTCTCAGCCCGTTTCCATCTGGGGAACACACAGGGAGGACCAGTGTTTAAGGTGAACAAATGACAATGATTCTGAAAAGGAATTATACAATAGAACCTCATTTCTGAGCAGACAGTTAAACTGACAAGCTGTCCAGCATCAACAAGCTAATTACTTAATGTAAAAAAAGAAATATATATATAGGATTTTTCAGATAGATTTGTTTTTTACTTCTTCAAGGTAGGTCCAATCTAATTACAGAAAAACTAAAATCAGAAAGCACACTGAAAGCATCCTATCAAACCAACAGAACATCTATTAGTCAAATGTACATTATCGCACAATGATCGATCACTCAGGAAAACAATAATTTACAGGAAATTATTACCAAGCGTGCCTCCAGGCATTTCCCCTGGCAAACTGCAGAGGTCAGTGAATCAGCATTATACAGAGCTGCCAGCAATGGCAATTACAACAACCTGAAAAACTAGCCTAATCTCAAGAATCAAAAGAGCCAGATATGCATCATGTACATAGATGATACAAAAGAGGCTGATTTTTCTATTACACCAATCTCTTTCATGGCAAAGACTTACGACCCAGTGAGAGCACAGCACTCCATTTTCCCAGTATGACACACAGAATGGGCATTTCAAAGGCAGAGAGGAGAGAGGAAAATGTCTGCTGCTGCACTGTGGCGCAACAACCACAGAGGGCGCCGTTCCATCAAAATATGGGCCGCACTGACCGTGCAGGAACAGTGAATATAATGACTCAGATGCCAGACAAAGATAGACCTTGCACTCCTCCATGCTTCCTCCTCCCCAGCCCCCTTCTCTCCCGTTTTCAATTTCAAGAGCTCCACCAGGATGGAGGAAGTGGAATAAGGCTGCAAGTAAGAAGGACAGAAGAGGGGGATGGAAGGAAAGACAGAAGGAGGAACTAGAGGACAATAAGCACTGGAAGGCTAGGCCTAGAGAGCAGCAGACAGGCTTTAAAAACAATCTATAGGCCCCAGGGCGATGGAGGGGGCGGAGACACAGAGCAGAGCAGCAGACACTGGGATGACTACAATAATCCAACCAGGATTCCTGTCTTACTGTGGGGCTGCTCTGAAGCGGGTTTATTGTGTGGTTTATCTCAGGCAACACTGAGCCTCTGAAGACCCATTACCGATATGAAAGATGTGCTAAATCCTTGTTTCATTCTTTTCAAGTGAGACGCACTCACCAACACCCCTCAATCATCAGTGCCTTTTTCAATGCAAAACAACAGCAAGGACATTGCAGGGAATGCAACTGTACAGCTGATACAGCTGCACGGCATCCCGATGACAATATTCCCTATAGTTATTCTGTACATAGTCAAGCCTGCTTTACAAAAACATCTGTGTTGAACGTTACGAACACTGCAACCCTCTATAAACGCACCCCTGGCCGATCCCCCAGATCAATGCGCTGGCATCTCATTTGTATTTGTGTGTGCTCCTATAGGGACTCCTTTCCAAACAGTGGCAGTACAGAGCGTGCGACACATTCGACTGCACCAATCACTCGGAGCCGCTGATCTCAAATTGGAAGGTAAAGAATTGATCTAGCATGGAAGGAGCAAGCTGATGATCTAATGTCTCAGGTAGAATAGGAAAACAGTCTCAAGGTGATTCAATTTCCCCAATGACAAGCAGGGATGCAGATAGACCACAGAGGATCCTCAATAAACCACTGAAGCATGAGCAGACCTCTGAGGCGTTGGCCTGCTAACAAAGCCCAGTGAGGCTGTGTGGTGGAAAGGTCACAAGGACAAGGGATGGAGCTCGGGTTTAGAAAACGTGTGAACTAAAAAGAAAGTGTGAATGTGAGAGTTATGTGAAAAGAGGAAGCAGAAGAGCTGTAACTGTGGCTCTAATTGACAAGCTAAAATACAAACACAGAGGCTGTTTGGAGTCCAATGACCTTAATCATCAGAGTGAAAGGAGGAGGAGGAAGAGGAGGGGTCAAAAACAGCGCAGGGAAAATCCCCCATCCTGACACTAGGAGCTCC
>OMKK01002159.1:9787-21784 GCA_900302305.1 Polymixia japonica | reverse complement strand
GAGGGGGAGAGGGAGGGAAGGGGAGGGGGGAGGGGAGAGGGAGGGGAGGAGAGAGGAAGGGGGAGGGGGAGAGGGGGGGAGGAAGGGAGGAGAGAGAGAAAGAGAGAGATAAGGAGGAAGAGAGAGGAAGAGGGAGATAGGGAGGAAGAGAGAGGAAGAGGGAGATAGGGAGGAAGAGAGAGGGACAGAGAGAGAAGAGCGAGATAGGGAGGAAGAGAGAGGAAGAGGGAGATAAGGAGGAAGAGAGAGGAAGAGGGAGAGAGGGAGGTAGAGAGAGGGAGAGGGAGAGAGGGAGGAAGAGAGAGGGGCAGAGAGAGGGAGAGGGAGGGAGAGGAGGAAGAGAGAGGAAGAGGGAGATAGGGAGGAAGAGAGAGGGACAGAGAGAGAAGAGCGAGATAGGGAGGAAGAGAGAGGGACAGAGAGAGAAGAGCGAGATAGGGAGGAAGAGAGAGGGACAGAGAGAGAAAGAGAGGAAGAGGGAGATAAGGAGGAAGAGAGAGGAAGAGCGAGATAGGGCGGAAGAGAGAGGGACAGAGAGAGAAGAGCGAGATAGGGAGGAAGAGAGAGGGACAGAGATAGAGAGAGAGGAAGAGGGAGATAGGGACAGAGAGAGAGAGAGAGGAAGAGAAAGCGAGCCCAATTATCTTTGTCATCAGCTACAAAGGTGCCAGTGCCACAGGTATAAACTGATTACAGTCTCATCATCTGCACTTGGAGAGATGGTATTTATACCTGTTGGGCCACATGGTACAAAACTAGCAGCAGGTTCAAAATCCAAACAGCAACGCGGGTCTACCTGCTCATTTGCCAACTGTCAGATATTGCAACGGCCTTTTTATATAAAACACAACAGTGAGACGTTGAAAACGCAATAAAAACAATTAAAAGTCGCGGTCTTTCTTCTCCGCGTCCCTCTCATCCCTTCCCTCCGGTGTAAACACAAGGGCAGGAGCCACGCGGGCGCAACCCGCGACGCCAGGCCACGCCGCCGCTCCGCGTCCGTGTAACGCAGTACAAAGGAGACTTACAGGACCTAGCCCATAAAGGAATAATCTCTAAAAAAAAAAACCCTACCGTGAAACCACTCACCCAAGTAAACCCCCTTTTTTTCTCTCAAACCAAGTGAAGAATACCGCTCAGGATGCTGTCAGGCACTCAGCAGCAAATAAAACAGTCCGTTTCAGATGACGGCGGACAGGAGCGTTTCATCCGTCAGCGCGGTCGAATTCGGTGTGAAATCGAAAAAGCCGTGTTTGCAAAGGAATTCATTAATTGCATAATGAGGCAGGGAAGTATCTTCTTTTTTTATTATTAGGCTGATGTGAATGTATTATAATGCAACCAGCAGAGTGCAGAGAATTCTACATTTGGTCTGAATTCGTTCCCAGAGGAAAAATGGCAAAATGAATTTTCTGACAAGATCTTAGAAAGAGCATTAGGAATATTGGTAGTTAAACCTTAAAGCATAGAAACTAATTATATAGGATTTAAGCATCCTGGAACATTTGCTTAACTTCAAGAAATACAGGAGAAAACGCAAAAGAAAGAGGAGCGAGAGACAAAAAACCCAAACTCAAGACAAATTCAAACTCTTATTTAAGACCATAATTATGAAAAACATCATGGCGATTTTTTTCTGCAAAGAAATCATGGAATGATGAATAGCCTCAGTTTTGGAAAGAGCTCAATGGGGATAGCAGCATTTAATCTGAGCTCTAATACTGAGGTCCATAAAGGCACACATGCTGAGAGCAATACCAGTGATTAACTGCACATTCATCTGAATGTTCTTGCCCTCTAATGCAAATGAGCATCTCCAGCAGCTATCTGGGTGGAAAAAACCTCCGGCGCGTACAACTGGTTATGAATGAATCCTAGCAAGTTGCCCGAGGAGCTTGGCGTCCGCTAGCGACTAGGCGTCAGCAGTGTTTGGTTGTTTGGAGTTTGGAGAGAGAGTTTGTCCCTCCCCTGAATGAAAGAGCATCAATGCCCCGCTTTATGCCAGATGGCTGGATGGATGCCTTCTTTGTAGTTTCCCGTCACAATCCACCCCCAAAAAAATTGGACAGTGTGTGCTAGACGGTCATGGTGCATTTTTTCAGGGTAAGTCAGTGCAAGGCAGCGAATGGTAAACAAACTACTGTCTGTTTATTATCCGCTCTTCGCCTGACTTTTTCTGTTAGCAAGCGATATATAAAATATATAATAACACAATAAAATGTTGTGTTATCACATTGTATGGTAAGATATAGTATAATGGTGATGGTCTGAAAGCTTCCCCCCTCTCTCTGTTTCTCTCTACTTCCTGGTTTTTGTTTTGCTTTGACGATCCGTCAAACAGATCCTCCCCTCGGCCTGAACAAGCTGGAACACCTGCTTCCTGTTTTGGTTTGTTAGTGTAGTTCACCTCACTAGTGCTAGAATGTTGATCTTACTGAAAGCACCTTTAATTATCAACTTAAATTCGAAAGCCCGGTTAAAAATAACACACGTGGACCACCTTGGCGTGCAGCTGCATTTCAATAAAGGGAAATTTTATTAGTCACCTAAGATTACCATCTTTATTTTCTAAAATAGAGGTCCTGAGCAGGACAAAGTGAATTACGACGCTCAAATATCGTTAGAGCACGGAGCACCACCTGGGCCCCGGATGTCTTCCAACGCTCTCTCTCTCTCTAAGCCTTCCCCGGGTTTGCTGATTCATGCCAGTGGGACAGCAAGACAGATGGCAGGAAACGCATCAAGCTGCTGTGCAAACTGTAGCTCCGAGTCCGACCTCCCTCCCGTGCCGGGCGGGCTGACCTCAAGGCTTTCCGCACCGTCTATGAACTGTGTTGATTGGAAGTGTAACTTCTGGCAGGCGTGCACACCCACCGCAGCTGTCACACGCACACAAACCGCCACACGCAGGTATGCACGAACGCAAACACGGGAAGAAAAGCTAAGCTTGTTCGTTACGTCTAGATGTTGTGGTCGCTGCCTGTGTTCGGTAATGCGGTGTTCTCAGCTCTTAGGCCAAAAAAAAAATACCGGGCTCGCTATTATGACTGATGGTCTGGGCACCTTGGAAACTCAGGTGTCCCCGACCGACCGCTCAGAGAGTGTCTGGTGCAGAGGGGTGTGGCGGTCACGTCAGCCGCAGGCGCGCGGCCAAGAGATGCTCAGCCATGAGCGGACACAGCTGCAAGGTGTTAGGATAATTAGAGAGCGATTATCTGTGACCCGCTTGTCTTTGGGTGCTCTTGCAGCGAGACTGGGACCTGACCATACAAACACACACACACACACACACAGACACACACACACCCAGCCAACCTATTTTGCGGTGTGTCGAATTAGAAACGCGGAATGGATAACGGCGCGTTTCGATAACGTCCGCTTCGATATAAACGCGATAAACGGCTGACTAGGGTCCGTGAGCTAAATGAGAATCTGCAGTGCTTGCTCACCTTTTTTTCTATTGAAGGCTCGGTTCATAGTGGAAAACTTCACGTCTGTGCGGTGTCTCCTAGTTATCTGCCAATATTCCACCTGGAAAAACAACAAGAAGATTAGGTTAAAAATGGCTTCAACCTCAAGCAATCACTAAAAACAGACCAAAACAGTCTGAAGTTCAGTCTGAGAATCTCCACCCTGGCAGAGGAAATGTTTATTAACAGTCTAGCTGTCAAAATATATGCCAATGAAAACCCAGGTCCATCTGCACTATATTTATAAAACTTAATTTGTACAGGACTTCTCTAAAACTACATTCTATACAAAGTGCTTCATAATCAAGACACGCAGAAGCCAAAGAGACAAGGTTACTCAAGAAAGCACAGTTGCAAAAACAAAAAGACTTAATATAAGCAATGAAAGCAGCAAGAAAATAAAATAAAATATATGAAAAGCCGAGCCTTAATGGTGGTGTGGGAATTGGTGCGGGAGCTTTTTGCATATGTTTATGCTGATGGGCAATGGGAGGGATAGGAACCCTGGTCAGGGGTCAGGGGTCAGGGGTCAGGCTGGGGTTTGGCCAGTTGTTAGTATGCATACGTTTACATACCAATAGTAAATAATCAGCACGCAAACACACATCACACAGCACGCAGTAAAAAAAAACAGTCTTACAACGAAACAAAGAGGTGGAGGCGAGATTTACTACATAAAAGTATGTCTGTAAAAATGGGTCCCGAAAAGTGACTTAAAAGATGACAGCTAGCCTGAGTTGATCCGGGAGGGAAGTCCATGAAGCAGGGGCCCTGATAGGCTCCGTCCCCTTTATGTCACATCCAGATTTGTGGATAACCGACCGGCTCTTTCCCAGTACTCTGAGGTTACGCTCACGCTCACAAGAGATTAAAAGGTTTGACATTTGAGTAAAGGACAGTAAAGGACTAAAGACAGTTGTAGTCTAGGCGAGGTGATATAAAAGCACTGAGTGATAAACGTAAACTTACTTAAATGTGTACTTAAGTAAGTAAATAAGTAAGTAAGCCTTTATTTACTGTATATAACACAGAACTTATTGTTCTGACAGGATAGATAGAACACAGAGAAAAGAGAAACAATACAACATACATCCAAAACAATAAAAGTAGAAAAACGTGAGATTAAGAAAAGGCCAGCTAAAAATAAACAAGTTCTAAGATGCTTTTGTGGAAGTCTGGACTGATTCCACCTCTCCCAGTCTTAGAGGAAGGCTGCTCCAAAAGCCTAGGGGCCACAACAGCGAAGGCACCATCTAACTTCCATTTAAGCCTCGACCTGGAGACACCCCAAAGTCCCTGATCTGAGATCCCCAGGGTCCTTGCAGCGGTAAAATGAGTTTCTCCGGATAAAATGGTGGTTCTTAACTGTGCTTAGCAATACGATAGGATACGACAGGATATAACTCTTTACCTGCGCAAAAAAGGTGAGGTTTTCTTAAGGGGGAATGCGGAAGCCTGTGTTTAATATCTTCCTGATATCTTATTATTCAACTTATGCCAGTGTATTATCAATTCTATTCACTTTGTATGCTCTTATGATCTCCTCATGTTATGACCTTGGGACTGACACGCTCCTCTCGGTGAGGTGCGTATCTGCTTTACCTTCTTTCTCCTTTACTTAATCATCTGGATTAATCCCCAGACACTTCTCCTCTATATTGTTGTCATGTCCTCCTCAAACTAGTTTGTGCCGGCTCCAGGCTGCCCCGAGGCGACCGCAGATAAATCTTACATCTTCTATCTCGTATCCTGCTGCACCGTTTTGTTTGTCCCTATAAAGTGTTTGGTCTTCTCTCCTTTAGGTTAGAGCACACTTGCATGGACTACATTGTTATTCGTTGTATGTTTGCTCTCCGCATAATTGAATAAACTTCAAGTTTTATTAAACAACCCTCCAAACAGAGTGAGGACTTAATTTCCTCAACAGCACCAACAGCAACGCCTACATTTCTGGCAGCTGGCTTTATGTTAGCGGATATAGTGCTGACCAGATTTATGGTACTACTTCTAATTTGTTCAGTGCGTTTTCTTTCACAGAGGCTAGGCTATCTTAAAGCTAGGTATTGTCAGCATAGCATTGGAAAGAGATATTATGTCTGCAGATAATGTGGTCAAAATGGGGCATGTAAATAGAAAAACAACTGGGACCTCAAATGGAACCTTGAGGAACCCCACAGGTAACGATTTCTGAGGAAGAGCTTCCAATTTCAACAACGGAGATTCTATGAGAAAGATTTGCGCCAAACCAATTTAGATCCAACTTTAATGCCAACCTAGGAATTCAGAAGATCAATTAAGATATTATGGTCTATGGTGTCAAATGCCGCATTGAGATTGAGGAGGATTAAAATAGAACTGACAACATGTTTGGAGATGGGTCTATAGTTACTAGAAATCAAGGGGATCTTGCTTTGCAGGGCTAGGCTTTTATCTTTTTTAATTTATTTTAGGTGTGGTAAAAATTCCCAATGAAAGGGAGTTGTGATAATGGATAAAATACTAGAAATAACTATGTTAAAATACCTCTTTTAGAAATGTAGTGGGGACATCAAAGAAGCAGTTGGTGGCAGATGAGACAGAAAAACAGATTCAAATATGGTAATTTCCCTACTAACAATTAAACCCTGATGTGGGGGCAGAATCTGAGACCTTATATTCTCGTTTGTTCACCATTAGGCCTTAGGCATTAGGCCATATCCTATTCACCATCTGCGGAGGGACAGGTACTCCATAAGTTCAATTATTGCCTTTATTTATGTGGGCCACAGGAAATGCCAAAGACTTTGGAAGAAAGAGAAGCTCTGGTGATCAAAGGTAAGTATATATAGCAGCACTAGACACGCCAATAATAGTACCAATATACAAACAACAACATCTCTCATCTCAAACACAACTTAAGGTCCACCCTAGTTCACCAGTCATGTTCACACACACACTCACATTCACACACACATATCGTCACACTCACTATTAGACACATCAAGAATTTCAATTTTTATATATTTTTTTATGTCACCTATTATGTCCTCGTTATATCCATGGGTATAAATTGTATTTATTGTTTTTTTGTTTTTTTTAGGTGAGATACATATAATTTTAATCTCACCCGCACAATCAGTTTATTTGTTGTTTTTTCAATGTCTTATTCTTTTCTTTCACAATTGTGCAAACAAATAATTAAAAAAAGAAACAGTGTTGCACAATACAATGTAACATTGTTCAGTACAAGTGACACTGCATCTAACAGAACTAGGTCACACACACACACACACACACACACACACACACAGTTCTTAGACTAGTACTAGCAGAGCAGCATGAACACACTGTAGCGTAGCAACAAGCAGGCAGCCACCATTCTACACTTTCAAATAAGACAACACTGTACATACAGATGACAGTGTTGAGCGTGTTGTCACTGGTGTCCCCCGGACGTCATGTCAGCATTACATTTTCCTTTTCCCGCGCACAACAACATGGGCATACGTTAGAATTCCATGTTGAAATGTCAACCCACTGCCCATCCACCCACCATCTTATTAACTCTGCAGAGAGAACAGGGATGACAGACACAGGAAGGAAGGCTTAGCACTAGCACCCAGTGCTTTCCAGTCATTCAGTTATCTAGGTTTTTATCCTGATGAAACGCTGTACCCGCCGATTTCACTAACGAGCACCTTGAACCAGAGAGGGGTGAACTAATGAGTGAAATCAGCTGATGTAGTTTTTGGTTGGAATAAAAACACGCATTCAGGTTTGGCCTCGATGGCCCATATTTTGAGACCACCGACTTAACAATGTAACAAGTAGGCCAACACCACACTAAAGTAAACAATACTCTTTCGTGAATAAAAATAAATAAATAAATAAAAATAAAAATGACTCTTGGCTTTATTCAAACTATTGTATGTCCGGTCCACGGACAATGTGCCACGCAAGCTCGTCGGTCCAGTGGACTGCCAGGATATATTGTCAAAGCCCAGGGCAGAATAGCTTCAAAACTATTCCTGAACCAATTTTCCTTACTCTATACTGAGGCACAATATGCAAGGCCGGCATTATAACAGCAGTTCAAATCACCTACTTAAAATACACTTTTGCACAGGCAGTTCAACCAATGAATGGAATTTTTCCATCTCTGACATCTGTCAAATGAACTATGAGCCATTTCAGTTTTTTACCGATTCATGGAAAAAGCCGAATCCCGCTAATGCAGAAGCACTTTCTTGCATAAATATCCTAAAAAAAAAAAAAATAATAGATACTTCAGATGCTAATTTAGATTCACAAAATATATATAAGCCTTGAAATTAAAATATTTTAGAGCAGAGTCAACGGGTCTGACTAGTCACGCAAATAAAAATGACAAATGTATTCATGAACTTTTTTTGATGGCTATCAAGGACTATGTTCCATCAGTGTTTTTCACCTGAGGGTAAAATCATTTCTGGAGATTCATTATTGCTAGCTTTCATCTGGTCTTACATGTTGGAGCCCGATTCAGCTCAAAGGCCGAGAGAACCTCTCCAGTAGACAACTGGTACACAAAGCAGTAGAGAGGTAAGGACATGTACTGACAGCAAACAAACACATGCTACAGAATGTTGCACTGCTGGTCATTATCACAATTCATTTGGGAATATTAATTTTAGAGAAAATCCTACTGGTTTACCTTAAATAATAATTTTCAGTATGCAGTTGATGCTCCTCCTACTGATTTCAGAGCCAAGGACTTCAACTACATTTATAGATTTATATATAAACAGTATATGCCAAATGATCTTGTTAATCTTGTTAATCAATAAAACACCTTAAATTAATCTGGTCTCTCCTGGGTGAACATCACTGTATCTACAGTAATGCTAAAAATGAAAAAGGTCCAGATGAAACCATTGAAGGAGATGTTTTCATTAGCGTTCTGCGACTGGCGCAGAACATTTTTTCCAGATTTCGGTCGAGCCAAGTAAAATGTTGGAGACTTTACTGGAAACCCCTTCGCGGGGACCTCCAAAACATACGAGCACAATGTGAAGCGTGACATGAAACATGCGTCCTACTGTATGATTTGAAGGCTGCCTCTGCGGCAGGGTGTGGTGCCAAGGACATTATGAAATACATGGGTTTGAAACATGAGAACAGACATGGTGTTTTGACAGCTACAGGCATGCTGGGAGTTTGTGCTGTGCGGTGTCTGGTATGAAGCACAAACACCCATTATGAGTTCAAGGTAAATTACTCCATTTAAAAAAGAAAAAAAAAAAAGAAAAAGAGGCTTGTGGGTGAATACTATTCATGCTAACTACAGAAAATTCGGAGGAGAGCAGAGTGGTTGTTGAGTCGAGTCAAGCAGTGTCAAGTATAAACAGACAGTAGTCTTCAGGCCTGGGAATAAAGTTAAAATAATGAAGTGTGTATTTGAAAACAGTTTATTTGAACTATTATGGAAGGTGGATGAGTCACCGGCTGTTTTGACTAAAAAGCAGCCATTTCGTAACGTTAATACCATCCTAATGACTCAGTCATCCTTTTTACTTTCCTGGGAAGAGAAAAGAGGAACGCCGTCAAATCAACCTCGTTAACGCGGGAGCTTTCGTGACGAGAGCTGATACGTCTGCGTCCGCAAAGGCCCCGCGATTACTTGCGCTCGTCCCCTCGACCTGACAAAACGATGAAACGCCGCATCAGCTGCGTACGCGACGGGATGCGACGCGACGATCGGCGCGCGCAACGCAGGCCCGGCGCTCCGCGGGTACGAGCTTTGGCGTCGCGTGGTTCCTCTCCGCGTGACGGAGACGTGATTTTCCTCGCCGCGGAGGACAAACAACATGGAGAAAAAAAACGAAATGGAACGAGCTACAGGGTGGGGATTGGGACATTCCAAAGTCTGCCAAAACAGAATAGCTTTGCAGCTGAAAAAGACAGCTTGTGTTCCTTATTTACTGGCTGAAAAACACGCTTCTGTCAAGATCGTTGCGGAGCTGAACGAACAAGAATGCTGGTACTGTCAACGGCGCAGCTCTATGAAAATAAAAGCGAACCGTTTTGGGTGAATCTGGATAATCAATTTAAGCCCTCGGTTTTGTGAAAGTCCGACTGCGCGCGTCAGCTCACGCGCATTCCTCCACATCCTCCTCCCTCTTCCTCTCAGTCCCCCTCGACTCTTAAGATTACTCCGAAGCCTTCTTGACGGGCCTAGCAGGGAGAAGAATCGTACGATGACGTAACTAATGAGGCTGATCTATATCTGCCTAACGAGAACGCGCAGAATGAATGAACAGGAGTGAATGAAATGAGTAAAAATAACCCTGGCTAATACGTGTCAAGTTCTCCACTTCACCATCTAGGCCCGTGAGCGAGGTTTCAAACACATGAAAGAGTCTCCAGCTCACTGGTGCTATTACGTTATGCATCTAATTCACTTTACAACTTTGTCTATGAGAAAGAGACATTCTAGCGCAGAGAGAGAGACGCTATGCGTGCGTCAAACTTATAAGGACGTTCCTGAATGGGCAGGAGGGTAAAATCAGTCAATATTTTCAAGCTGATATCACAAACGATCGAGTTATAGACACCCGGACAGCAATGTGAACTTGTTGAAGCTAAAAGCAAAAGCTGCTTTCTCGGTTTCAAGCGCTTTATTTCCTGGCGAGCATTTGGGAAAGCCCTGGAAGCACACAACAGATTTTGTTTTTCTGTTTTGTCACCGAGCCATTGAGGTGTCATGTAAAAGCCTGGCCTGACACCTGACTGTAATGTCACTCATTTTGATTGACAGCTGCAGGGTTTGGCCTCTTTTTAATAGCTTCCTGTCTGGTGACTCATCAGCACCACCTTGGGAGAACTGTTGCCCCCCCGAACACGCACGCGCGCGCGCGCGCGCACGGACACGCACACACACACACACACCTTTAGCACTGAGCTGCAAACTTCCTTCGTTTCCCACTGATGTTTACCAGTTGCATCAGGTCAGGTATGCTGGATTTCACACAGGAACTCTGTGTTTGTATGCATATGTGTGAGTGTATGTGCGTGTGTGTGTGTGTGTGTGTGCGCGCGTACACAGTGGGTGTTGGGAGCCGGGTGCTTAAATTACTCCCAAGAGACGATAGAGACCATATGTGGTTTACAGTGTGCTCTCTTCACTGATAGTATCAGAGGAAATTTGCAATTCTACAAAAAAAAACATTATCAGATCTGATAATCAAAATGAAAACAGACACAAATAAGGCCACTTAACACCACGTACATTAAGGTTCATCGGCATTGAAAAGGATGTTAGTCCTTTGCGGGTTCGGGCAAACTGAGAAACAAATCACTGAGCGTTCACAACATCTACCATCAGTGGATCACAAGCTGTCAAAGTCATCAAGCACCAACATCATATACAGTCTGAATATTGGAACCTATAGTAAACACTGGAGCGCCTCAACCTTGCTTCCAACCTTGTGAAATGAGGTATTTTCACATTTATTTACACAACACATTTATCATCCTCCAAGAAACACCAGAGAACCTCGCACGGAAAAACATAGCCGGAGTTTCGCAATTCATCTTCAGTGACTCAAACGTTTGGAATTTAGCTTGGGAAGCAAACTTTCTGGAAACGACTTTCTGACCTGCTTTGACCCCGCGGAGTCCTCTCGGATCAGTCCCCCCGAATGAAAATGAGTCCGAGCGCGGGAGCGAGCCGAGAGATGAGAGCGTGTAATGTCAAAATAAGTTAGTAAAAAAAAAAAAAAAACAAAGTCAAAACAAAGTCAACGTCCCATTTTAAAAAGCCTCTCAGTGAAAAAGCCTCCCCGTGATTAATCTGACCCATATGCGCTGAAAAGGCAGCCAGCTTTTAACATGGGATAGAAACATGCGCCGCACTCCCAACATAATGCCGCAGAGAAGAAAAGCAACAAAGATCCTTTGTCTTCTCCATTTTGCGTTCGCTCTGGAATCTTGCTTGCTAAGCGCGGCAGCACATTAGACATTGCAAAAACAATCTGTTTATGAATTTAGCCCCCAGAATTCCTCAGTTGAATCAACCACGGCATCTAGGCTAAAACAGCCTTGCTCTCTCTCTCTCTCTCTCTGTCTCTCTCAAAGCCTGGCATTCTCTTAATCAGACTCCCAAGTATTAAACACAGCGACCTTACCGACGGCTGACAGAGGTGACCAAAGGTGAAGCCGGCACTGCCCTTTAGCAGGAAGAAGCGAAAGCTGAAAGTCCTATGAACCGAAAAGTGCAAAACAACGACCGAGAGCTAAGATAAGAGCTACTTACGTGCTTTAAAACAGGGGTGGAATACTGGGGAGGAAGTTCCAGCGGAGTCTAATAGTTTTCAGCTGTGGGCCAGATGGAGATACACTCAGGACTGCGGTAAGAGAGATGATGGGGTTTTGCAAACTCAACAAGAAGCTTTTGCTCAGACACACGATACCTGACATTCAAAGTCCACTTCCTTCCACCACAGTTTATCCAAGAGTTTTGTTTTTTGTGTGTGTGTGTGTGTGTGTGTGTGTGTGTGTGTGGGGGGGG
>OMKK01002158.1:2912-19752 GCA_900302305.1 Polymixia japonica | reverse complement strand
ATTAAAAAAAATATATAAATAAAAATGCAAAATAACAATGTTACGTTCTAGGGAAAACACCAGCTCCATGCTGAGTCAAAAGACAAGGAGATCAAAAGCTTGAAAGAAGAGCTGAAATTGCTACAGGTACTCTCTCTCTCTCTCTCTCTCACTCACACACACACACACACAAATGTACACACAGTCATATTTCCTCACGTCCATGTCAGTGTCCAAGTCAAAGCACCATTTTCTGTACAGGTATGTCTAGTCTATTCAATCTAAATCTATGCTGTAAATACAGGCATCCCGTGACCGACCCTCTAGTCTAGGGCATATGGTGTTAGAGCGGAGGCCTGACACCGCCTGGGCCCTGGAGTGTTAGTCTTTAAGGCTTGACAGTACAGAGGTGATATACTGCCAGCCCCACGGTCCACTGCACTTTAACAGCCCGGGCGCGTTATTGAGACAATACAAACTGTTTTTGATATTCTATCTGGGAGACGCTCACTGTGCTTGGCTAAATTGAGGCCTGATTGTGTTCATTGTCGTGACACGGTCTGGTGGATTCCCTTAATTTAAAGCATTTTCGAATAAGTGGCAGTTTTAATTACAGACATTTGATTGCCAAGATGTGTTAAATTCTAGATTTGAGCACCTCAATTAATATTATGCTCTTAATATAGTCAAATATATTTTATTTTATCTCAACAAATCACTCAGCTAATATTTTATTTATAGTAATAAATCTTTATAAAACTTAATTTGACCAACTCCATAAACCTTTGTGACTCCTTTCAAGATTGGCTGATGAAAAAAGACAAAAGTTACTTTAATGGAGAATGTCATCAATAACCTTTTAGATTGACTAAATATTCTCATTTAATTGTGTTTATTAGTTAAAGTTGTTTTTTTAATTTGTGGATCTGATCATCCAGAGAAGGCCATAGTTTAATGTTGTTTTGATATACTTATATTCCTTGCTATTAGGTCTCATATAATTGCCCCTCTTTTAGTAGCCTTGGAGATCTTAATAAAGGCCTTATTATATATATTATATATAATATATTATATATAATAAGGTCTTATTACAGACCTGGTCCAAAACGTGTTCCCATTACCAACATTCTATAATGAACAACATTTATTAGCATTAATTTACAATGCTCAGATTTACAATGTTAAACATAAGCCACAACAGTACTATGAGTATGCACAACAATTAAATGCACAACAAACTAATTAGTATGTCACCAACAGAGAAGTGTAGGATTTTAGGATTTTCTTTTTCTGTGTTTTCTTTCTTCTTATTAAGTTCTTAAGTTCTTATTGTTTTGCAAAGTACATAGATCATACGCTATACAGTATATGTCTGACAATACAACTACTCATGAAACCATCAAAGGTACGTCATACAGAATCAATATCATCAGTGTAACCTGTTGGTAAAGGTAGGAAAGGTTTAACATTTTGAAACAGGAGACTGCAAAAATATAACTATTTCACCATGAACTGGATTATTTTATTTTATTTGTTGGGTACACAATTTAAATGTGGTATATTAATTTAATGTGCAGAAAGCCTATCACCAATAGTTGCCTGCCAGAAAGAAACATTTCCTCATTTTTGTTGAGACAAATAAATATATGGACTTCTATTGGAAATACTCTGTATTTTGTATTTTATATTGTAAATCTACGTCATTTCAGACTTTGGTCTAGAGAAAAAAACATCTGTCAAAATTGCACAGTGTACATTAACATTAACTCTGGGGTCATCTTGATGAAAACCCATACTGCTGTTTTACAGTTGTCCACGTACAGTCTGGAGAAGAAATCAAGCGAGCTGGTAAGGAAGGGCTTTCCAATTATACAAATTGTTGACAGAGGAAGGGTGGGAGTGAGAGAAATGGAAGGAGGATGAGGGGATGTCGGTATGGATGGAGCAGCTCATCACAAGTAACGGATAGGGAGTGTGTGACACTTGAACTGCCAGCACAGCAGAGAAAATATCTCTATTAAAATATTTTATAACTGGGCCTCGCTCGGTTTAACCTTCCAGACATAACGGTGGCTCGACAGAGGAAAAAGGGAGTCCGGTTAGAGGTTGGCGGGGTAGTAGAGGGAGGGGAGTAAGAAAACGAGAGAAAGAAAAGAAAGGAATCAGTTTGATACAGACAGTCGCACAGTAATGGCAGTTTGACGAGGAGGAGTAAGTGCTTTGAGGCGTACGCTGAGTTGATTCCTTTGTCTCGGGGAGAGAGCCGGGCCCTCAGGCCCCACAGTGGCCCCCATACTCTGTGTTGGACAGCAAACTGTGCTACTGCCCATTACCTCCTCCTCTGTTTGTACGTAAGGGGAAAGATTCTTCTGACTGTCATTTAACAAACTACAAAGTGAAGTTTCTTTTCTGAAGCTTAAGTTTCTCTCTCAGGGAGTAGAAACAGTTGTTGCGGAGCCAAATTAAAGACACCACCTGTCATTTTTCACTTAGTTTAATTTTACCCTGCATTATTATTTCACTCTTAGTTATTATTATTATTTCTCTGGCTATTTTTGTCATTTTATTAGTGATAGTAGTAATAATAACTACTATCACTCAGTAGTAGTAGTAGTAACAGTGTCAGTAATAGCAGTATGTAGTAGTATTATAAGGAAATAGTCTTATCAGGTGTAGTTTTTCCCTCCACAGGAGCAGAAGCTGACCTTACAGAGCAGGTCAAAGGACAGCCTCCTGAACCAGCTGGGGGAGGTGGAGAAACGCTTTGGAGCTCTATCCAGGCTGTGTGCCGTGGTCAAACAAGACCACGAGAACCTGGAGCTGAACGGTCACCAAACTATGGATGGGTGGATGGTGGATGGATGGATGATTGATGGATGGATGATTGATGGATGGGCAGGTGGGTGGGTCAGTGGGTGAAGGGTTGTGTTGCTTAACAGAGGGATGTATAGGGAACGGATGGTTTGGCTATTGGGTGGACAGTCATGTGACCACAGGATTAGGTGAGTGGATGTATGTAATGATTGACAGATCAATGGATCCACAGGCCAGCAGGCAACTGGAGCAGAAAAGTAACTGATTCGTAGGATAATTGGTTGATTTTATTTTTCTGTACTTAAAACTTAGATGCATTAGCTGCCTGAAATTGGACACAGCTGCATTTATTTAATCCTGTGTCAAACACAGGATTACATCAAGATACAAACATACACAGTATTGAATCTTACTGAGGTAGCTTAACTTTGTAATCGGTAATAAATTATTATTTTTGCTGCTGTTTATAATGGAGAGTGAAATGTCAGCTTTCAACCAATTACAATGTTGCAGTTATACTGCCGAGGTATTCAAAACATATCTCTGGTTTCTGAACCATACTATCTCTATTTATGTAAAGCCCTGCCACGGCTGATCCTACTTTAAAATAGTAAAAGTATGTTTATTAAGAATATATATATATTTAACTATAAATTAGAAATTTGACGTTAAAGGGTTTATTATGGTGGTAGATATTTAAGATCATAACTGACTCGTGTGTAATTTGTTTTTTACAGTTGATGAAGCCATGAGGATCAATACAAAACTGACATCAATGAAAGAAAAACATGAATCAACCATCACCTCCCTGAAGTTGGTGTGTAAGAAAGCATTATTCTAAGTAATAAGAAATTAATATCCTCACATTTTCACCCGCTTTTGCTTACTTGTGTGCGCTTAAAGGATAATTCCGGCCATTTTCAACCTTATTTTTCTTCTCTTCCTACATACCGATCAGCTCTGACCAAAATGTCATTAATTGTTTCATTCTAGCGGTCCTTACAATCTGAGTTTGCTGGGTTCGCTAGTCTATAATACAATCATGTTGGGCAATCACAAACTCCCAAAAAAAAAATTCACCCAAAACACGTCCTTTTCAAAACAGTCACACTCATCCTGCAGTGATGCATAATATCTGTAAATAGATGTTATTAAACAATATATCAAGACCTGCCTGGTTCGTACAGTTTTGATGCTAGTTTGGCCATTTCTTCATCACTTCCTTGTTTCTCTTGCTGGCTGCTGGTATTCAGATCAAAACTGTACAAGACAGACATATATTGAGATATTTTTTACCACTATAACCGATCGCTATGATGGGAAAAGGTCCAGACTGAAAATGGTTCATGTTTGTCCAAAAAAAGAATCAGTTTGATAGTATGATTTGTGAAACTCCGCTGTCTCAGTGGGTATTACAGTATATAAATGAATGTTTAAATATATGATTCTGTTTCCAGGAGTTGGAGGACCTGAATAACAAGCTGATGAAGACCAAGCTGTGGTCAGTCGTTCATACAGAGAGTAACAGTCACTCAGCCAGAGAACAACATGTACAGCAGCTGCAGCAGAAACTCCTCATGGTAAACATTTATATAGGAACGGATTTCCTGTACAAAGCCGAATCAAGTTGATACTCATTTGTCTCCTTAGTTCTGGCTATATAGGATTATGTTGTAATAGACTCCCAAGTAAAACTTTCCATCTTCAATGTCGCAGTATGTGCATCTGAGAGTTTCATTACTGTAGTTATTATTATTTGTTCAGAGCAACAACCACACAGCCAGAGATCAGCCCATACAGTAGCTCCAGCACTACCCAGGACCCAACGTACGACCCAGGACCCAACGTACGACCCAGGACCCAACGTACGACCCAGGACCCAACGTACGACCCAGGACCCAACGTACGATCCAGGACCCAACGTACGACCCAGGACCCAACGTACGATCCAGGACCCAACGTACGACCCAGGACCCAACGTACGATCCAGGACCCAACTTGACCACCCGAGCCTATAAAAATATACTGGCTGTATTGTCATGTGGAGACACTAAGATACACAGAAGAACCTTGTTTATCCAAACCTCTAACTCTCAGAATGCTGAGATGTACTGAAATGTGCATATTTTAGACATGGTTACAGATTCTGTTTTGTTGACCGCTGAGCAACTCCACTGAAGCAGTTTGGAGTACAGTGCCTTGCCCAAGGGCACTTTTGTGGGACAGTAGTTGGTTTGTTTTGGTATAAGACATTGTTTCCTCTATATTTCTTTCACAATTTCAGGAAACTGAATTGAATAAGAAACTGATAGACGAGAACGCAACAGAACAAGCACAAAAGCAGGTGAGGTGGAACTAAACTGACCACACACTGTATAGATAGATAGATAGATAGATAGATAGATAGATAGATAGATAGATAGATAGATAGATAGATAGATAGATAGATAGATAGATAGATAGATAGATAGATAGATAGATACACCTTTTGTTGTTCTAGGCAACTTTTTGTGAGTGTGATATACTGTGTGTGTCTGTGTGTGTGTGTTTGTCCGTCCGTCCCTCTGTCCAGGACCTGATGAGGTTGCTGCAACATGCTCAGCAGCTGTTGTTGAGCCAGACTCAGGCGGTAAGCAGAGCAGAGCTGGAGCTGCAGAAGCACAGACAGGTGTACCAGGTAGGTACCAGAGTACCAGAACAATAGAGACAGGTGTACCAGGTAGGTACCAGAGTACCAGAACAATAGAGACAGGGAGGTCAAGGCTGAACTAATTCATTATGTGTATATTAGAACAAACTCACTCCTCCTCCTTACATTCACTAACTTGTTTTAAATACTTTCTGTCAGTGGAGGCTGGTTTTATCTTATCTTTGTTTTGACTCAAGACAAACAAAGCAGTGACGGTTCTACACCATTAATTAGTTCACAGGAGAGTATTAATCATTTTTAACATATAACATTCTTGCCTCAATAAAAAATGAATCACGTCTTCGATTATTGTCCGCCATGCTGTCCATCACTGAGATGTTTTGTCTGACAATACACCCTAAATGCCTCAACAGCCTATAAAAGACACTTTTTATGAACTCAAGGAAAATGTTCAAAAGCTCACTTTTATCATTTCTCCTAAAACATTGCTCCATGGAATTGGTATAGTGGGACCTTATGAAATCGGTTAATTTTAATTCTAAATATTAATTTAAACATTTTAAATTTTTGGTGGCCTAGTTTTAAAGTGTTTATGCTATAGTTGATTATGGACCAAATGTCTGACTACATTGAATATGTAGCCTATATTTTAGCTTGTTCATTGCATGAAAACGGCACTTTTAAATAAATTTTATTTATTTTTAAGTTGGATTACAACTAAAGCAATCAAGAATTTATTGTATGTCTCGAATACCCAGCAGAACCAATTGGTTGCATACGTGGATCAGGGATTTTTCAGGCCCTATTTAAATGATTACAGAGTGAATTTATACAAGGACAGGAATAAATGATGACTGCCGTCTCTCGCCCATAAAGGTGACAGATAGGGTTGTATATCACTCATGCACATTAGCACACGGTCCACACCGCAACTGAATGATAGTTAGTGTGTTTATTCTCTGTTCACGGCCACATGGTTCATCGTCCCTTATCTCTTCTATCCCTTCTCATTTCATTCATTTATTAAAATCATTATTAACATGACACAATCCAACTGATTTGTATTAGCAAGCTCTCTCTCTCTCTCTCTCTCTCTCTCTGCCCTGTTTAGGACCCTCTGTTCAGGTTAAATAAACACATAAAAATTTAGTATTGCATTAAAAATCCTCCGGATGATTAATTTTACGGCAGGCCCTTAAGCGGGAACACGAGGTGATGCGAGAGAGGAGCGAGGCCTCTGAAGACAGGGTGGCCCGACTGACAGAGGACTGTGCCACCTCCAAGACGCTCTGGGAGAAAGAGGTAGCGCTCCAGAGAAAAAGTTAACACTGTGAGAGTGCAAAATTGTTTTAAAACTCAAAGGATACGACATGGATGACATATAAGTCACGATTGTGTTGTGTGTGTGTGTGTGTGTGTGTGTGTGTTCGTGTCAAACAGAAGACAATGTTTCTGGAGCGTTTCAAGAGTGAGCAGCAACACCTTCATGCACTGAGAGAGGCATTCGACCAGCTCCATCAGAAACACACAGAATTATCTTCACAAGCCATACTGCATACTCAGCACGTACATGGACAGGAGGTAGTGGGTGCACACACACACACACACACACATACAAAATGTCCTCTGACACCTCCATCATGAACAGCTTCAACTGTCTTTGCAGGTGAGTCTGCAGGGCTACAGTTTGTACATATGCAGACTGGAGGTTGTGGTTTGAACACACTGTATTTTTCACACCGTTCCACTTAGTCTGGACACAATACAACCGCAATACACAATGTAAAGAGACAAAGAGAGAGCAGGAAAAATAATGCAAAAATAGATTTAAATAAATGCAGATGCAGAGTACGCATGTAGGGCCAAGTGTGGACATACAGCAATGTGATCTCAAAAAAATCTATCTTTAGATCTCAAAAGCCTCATTGAGATGACGAGTGCAAACAGCCCAACAGGTTTCAGGTTTATCGTTTGGCATTAAACAGCACATGACAACACAACACATATCTTCTTGGCTTTTCAGAAAGGGCTGAAGGATCTGACTGAAGAGAGTCAGAGTGGTAACACAGAGAACAGAGAGCGGTCCAGTGAAAACAACATTACAGAGAATCCAGCGATGGAATTAAATATAAATATGACAGGTAGGCACTAATGATTGCCTCTATTTCACATATTTTGCTGCCTTTTACTTAAAGCCATTACAGACAGGATTTTTACTTTAACATATTATTATAAAACTTATTTTGATTGTATATTGTAATGTTTGTGGAAGAAAGATACCATCATGTTAATATTGGTTCCCTACAAACCTTACGTTCACTATGCAGTTTTGTGCCACTGGCTACGATGTCCCGTTGAAATAGAAGGACAGCTACAGCACAAAGGAAGTGTGTCAACCAAAACAGGAAGAGCCTCTTCTGTGAACTTTAACCCTCTTCTGACAGTCTTGCTTCTTTTTTTCACTCCTTTTTTTCACTTGCTAAAATTCAAGTTACTGGGCTTTAAAAAACAAAACAAAAAACAAGCCACTTGGTTGTTTTTGCAACAGTGATAATAAATAAGACCACTAGGAAACTCAAGTGGAGTTTAAAGTCTCCAAAATCAAAATCACAATCTAGCAGAGAAAGCAAGATTTGTATTTCACATTTTTCCAAACCCATTTCCAGCCCATTTATTTTGGTTGATACATATAAACATTGATACATGAAATAACCTCACACATCTGTGATCATTGCGCAGGAGAAGTATAGTCTCTATCACTGCCTTCTTGTTTCTATATGTGGCTCTTTGCTTTTCCTTCACAGAAAGAAGCTCAGAGGTTGGCTTCACTGTGGATCTGGTTTCCTCACACACTGCAGTCAGCCAGGTCATCTGTAACCCCACTAAGACCTTCAGTGTATCTACTGAACAATTTATGATTATTACAGTTTTGATATTGAATTAGAGGAATATATAGTCCTCTTATGGTACTCTGTGTGATAGGAAGGTGGTGAATGTTTCAAATAATAAAATCCAGTATAGAGAGCCAGCTTGATTCTCTGCCCTTTTCAAACAGTTAAACAGTTAAATCTCTCTAATGTGAACAAATTATATCTAAAGAATTTTCATCCAGTGATTTCAAAAAGGTCTGTGCCGTTTGTTCAGTTAAAGGCACAATCCGCAATTGTTTTTTGAATGCTGCTCTGTTGCAGCTAAGCAAGGAATCACAACAACATTGTTTTGGTTTACACGTTCCCTCAGACAGCATCAGCCATCATGCTTAGTGAATTTCAGCAGTAAATACAGAGGAGGTTTTGAGTGGCTTTTAAAGGTTTTCTGTTAGGAGAAATGCTTCCAAACAGCCACATCATTACAAAACAAACAGAAGTGGGGCGACGTGACCATTCAAACCAATTGCGGATTGTGCCTTTAAAGTAATGGGTCATATTATATATATATATATATGTTAGTATTGTCCTCAGTATTTTTATCAGCATTGAAAAACTGCATCCCAATTATGCTGCTGTTTGTTTTTGCGTTACACAGATTAGAGACCACAGAGTTTCTACCCTGATGTCTGCTGGAGCGGAGGGAACCATAGGTGAGGGACCTCTTAATGAATTGAACCCTAGCTCTGAGCTGCAGGGCTTGTGCAGCCTGCAGGGCTTGGTCCCCTCCCAGACCAGAGACCCAGACTGTCTGGTGGTCACAGAGGACAAGCTGGCTGCCACTGGAGCAACAGAAGGTCAGTCAGCTGAATATAAATACAGACACAGAGCAGACACACATCTTAGAGATTACTTTACTAAGTGGTTTAATTTGATAATTATACAGTTAAAAGATGCACTAGAAAAACGCAAAGAATGCTTGAAATCATTGACTTTGATGTTAATGAAGAACTAAGTGAATTAACTAAGTGAATTATCAGGACCAGTATGCTTCCACCACCTATTAAAGCTGCTTTCAGAATCATGCAAAACAATACCCTCTGAAAATATACGTCCTCTTTCAGAGCAGGAAGGTTTTAAGGACCATCAGCCACCATGTATAGAATCTCCAATCCATTCAACCCTGTCTAACACCCTAACCCCACCTTCCACCACCAATCTCATCAGTCTGCACACTCTCTCTGAGGCAGACAGTTTAAATCCATATATACTCAACCCTAACACAAGTGAAAGCGATCCTGCACCGCTCTCAGATTTCATTGATAAAGATGTCTGTATGTGTGACGATGGTAACTACATGAGCGCCGCTGTGTCTGTATCAGGCCCTCAGACCAGGTCTGTTTATGAAGACATCATTACAGAGTTACTGACTGAAAGAGGGAAAGATGGAGAGAACAGAGTAAGTGACAAGCCAGAAGAACAAGGGGAGGGTGGTGTGAAGGGGGGAGGGAAGGATGGAAAGAAGGAAGGGAGAAATGGCGAGCAGGGAGGAAGGTGCAGTAGAGTGGACCTGAAAGACGGAGGAAATAGAGGAGAGGAGAGGGGAAGACTCGTCACCAAGACACTAGGTGGAGATGGAGAAGTATTAACGGAGGATGCGGGGGAAACCAAGAAGGCTGAAACAGAGACCAAAGATGGACTAGAGGGAGAGAGGAGAGGTGGAGAACAGGGAGGGAGGATAGACAGAGAAGAGGAGGGAGGGCGGTTGGTGGCGCACACACCAGAAACAGAGATACCAGCCCAGACGTCTGCTGATAACCAAAGCCGGGATGCAGAGAGGAGCAACACACCACAGGGCATTGATCCCCTGGACCCCACCGAGCCACCACTGTCTGCCTCTCAGTCCTCAGACCGCTCACACACTCTCTCTCAGAGGGTCACAGGGACAGACACTGACACAAGCCATGTGAAAGAAGCGCACAGGATTGAGACCATACGACATAGGCTCCAAACCCTCACTAATGATGAGGTTCAACTGCTCACTTACGAGGACCAACCTCTCGGTATTGAGGTGCAATACCTCAGTCATCCTGGAGTCCACAACTTCACGCGTGATGTTGAATCGTTGAATGTGTTGCCGGCTACAGTCCAGCGAGTCACTGATGGGAAAATTAGGGACCTGAGTACATCTCAAAATATAGAAGACTGTTCCAGTCTGCCGTCAGAACCTCTGAATCAGTCACAGATGTTTAGCTCACAGGCCTGTGCTGCACTGTCAGCTACTCAGTCTGACTCTGCTGTCAATTCAAAAGGGTTTGAGACTTCTGATACACAATTACAACATAGTAGTCTCACTGACAGCACCATCAACACCAAGGTGATTGAAGAAAAGTATGACAAACCTGTGAGTGAAGAGTGCTTAATAGTAAACAGAAAAGTGGAACCACTTTTCTGTCAAAGCCAGGAAAACTCAAAGCAGGAGAACGAAGCTCTATCTTCTATGACCATTGATTCAAGTGTCTGCGACAAAAGGGCGAGTCAGTCAAAGGTAAACCTCTGTGAAAAAGATGCCTGTGAGATCGCAGTGCAGCCTATAGGAGAAACAAGTTGGAGTGATTCACGGCGTGTCTACGAGTCTTGTGTTGGTATCGGAGTGAAGAATGTAGGCCTTCTCAGATCTCAAGCCTCACCTTCATCTGATATGGGCCCCTGTACTACCAACACTCCGGCTGAAGAGGAAATTAGTGGACATCAGCAACACACAGAAGATGCTAGGTTGACTCCAAATGAAAAGGTTTTGAAGTTGCTTAACCCTTCATGTCATGAGAATGATGAATCACCAGAGATCTTAAAACACCCTCCAGCAAAAGAACATCTGTTTGGCGATATTGACTATTCCTGTCTGTCCAGCAATAAGAACTACAGGTTCTCATTTGAATGGGTCAGTGCTCAGAGAAGAAAGGTATGATGTTTCAGGCCTGCAAGGCTTTGGTCAGGTACTGTCAATTTAGTTTTTCTCTGCTTTTAGAGAGTCTTAGGTAGGTAAAGGTGTCATTTGCTGTGGCTGTGCACATTATGGCCTCAGATATAAAAGCAAGGGGTGGTAATGTTCCTCTGAGAAGTTGGAATATTAGGTGATAATAATAATAATAATATTAGGTGATAATTATTTTCATAGCAAATATTTTGACTAACTTAACCTTGGCATTGTTCCTTAATAACCCAGGTTCCCCCAGAGTCTGAGGTGAATACCCGTGGGTCTGCTGGATTCCCTGGTTGGTCCTCGCCCCACACAATACCCACCTTCCTTAAAGGCAAACAGAACAGAGGTTAGAGTTGTGCTTATAAGATCCTCTGTGCTAGAAAAGTTGACGGTTCAGTTGCTGTCATTGTAGAACACTAGCAAGCAGTGCAGTAAACACTGGGACTTTTACTTACATCTGGACCACGTAGCTCATCATCATTCATCATTCATGGTTGCCTTCTTACTGTTCCATAACACCTCATTTTCTCCCAGACCCCTCGGTGATTAGCAGGGTGTCAGATCTGCTGAGTGCTTCCAGTGTCTCAGGGCTTCCATCCTCCACCAAGAGAGACCAGCGTGGAGAGTGGAAGGCTATCAGAGAGACGGCATCAGGAGTCACGGTCAGTTCAACAGCCGACCGACGATGAAGCAAACCTGTTCTCTCAGGATTATGCGATACGGTGAACGGAGGCACGTTTCACAGCGACCCGAATGTGACGGATAACAAAACGCAACGGGGCCGATGACTTACAAGAACGCCTGGGTCTGTCTCCCACGTAATGCACGTTCGAAAGGGTTCCTTATTGAATGATCTAATCTCACAGCTATGCGGTTAATGAATTCTGAACCGTTGAAGTGCTTCCACTTGGTGTACATGTCCAAGAACATTTTATCAGGGTAAAGCCACAGCGTTGCTCTCTATTACATCTTGATGCAGACCAGCAGGAAATGGCCGCTGTGTGTCGCTCACATCGATGTGTATGAGCCACCCCAGAGGAGGTCGTACAGCAGGGAACGATGTTTGTAAAAGGCTGGTGTATCTATATGTGGCGTAATAAACATTGGCTGGAGGTTATTTCTGTATTGCAGACTGGAGTTCCATCATGCTATAGATTGTGTTAGACTGGGCCTAGGGGAAATTTATGTACGAGCTCGACAAATGTGTCTTTTATATCAACCAGACATGTCTTTTTTACAATAGCACTAAATAAATGGACAGTCTAAACATCATTTTTCAACACTTTTGAGGTCCAAAAACCACAAAACGTGAGAGTGACCTGAATGTTTCCTCAGTCCAACAAGCCCGAAGGGAAAGCGTCCTGAGCCAGGTTTCAAAAGTCCAAACTGTCAGTTTGAAGATTCGCTAAGTCAAGTGTGGAGTGAGAGGACATAACTGATGAGACACATCTCACTGCCAGACACAGGATGAATGGGCTGTGGGCTAAAAACCTTCCTTAATGATGCTTTGTTACCTCTCTGCTCTCACTCACTCTTTACCCCTCTCTCTCTCTCTCTCTCTCTCTCTCCCCCCCCACTTCATCATTTGTCTCTCTTTCTCTTGCTCGCTCTCTCCATTCTCTCGCTGTCTCTCTCTTTCTCTCTGTTTCTCTTTTCGCTCACACACACTGTCGCTCTTTTGTTACCATCAATGCGAACTGTCACTCTGCACTTTATATGATCCAGCTGCTGGCGATGGAGAGACAGACTGTAACATTCTCTTAACTTTAAGTATGAGAGAAAACTGGTTGGACACTTTAACAAATTGTAATGAAGGCCAAAGCCTTTATCTTCTGAGGACCCTGAACATTAGGAACACGAAGCAGAAATCATAGAAAAGTCAAGGCCTGCCTCCTTTTTATGGGCTGGAAGCTTTTTCACATCGATTAGCTCCGATTATTATCCACCCAATATGTGACTTTGATTCATACAGGGCTCCCACAGACCTTACAAATCCTTAAAAGTTAAGGATAATTTGAAAAAATGAAACTAAGACCTTGATAGTTTTTGAAAATAGACATAAGTCTTTGGAAGGGCTTGAATCTACAGTGAAAGTTTTGTGCAAAAGTAGAAATTGCCTATGTGGATAGGCCTAGACCTACGTGGTTCAATGATCTAGTTTGATCTGGATGTCAGAGCACTCGTATTTAACCCGTATTTAATCGTATTTAACACACCTGTTAAAGACTCACCATGACCAAGGGCTGCGTTGTGTGATTGAGTGAAATTACAATGTCCTACGTTTAAGACTTTCTACTTCTATTTAATGCTATAGTGTTTTCATGGTGGTAAACCCTAATTCATCTCACAAAACAGGTTGTATTGAGTCCTTGAATTTGAGGTCTTGAAAGTCATTAAAAAGTCCTTAAATTTGGTGTTCAGTAATATGCGGGAACCTTGTATATATTAATTTATTGGGTTCAGTTCTCTTACTCAATATTGTCAACTTTCTCAGGAAACAGATGCTGAAAATGTAGGAATTTTCCTAAATTATGGGTACTATAATGAGTATCTAGACAGGCTTAAAAGTGAAGACTGCACTATTTTTAGGTGATCTTTGTATTCTACTGTTGTCATTTGCATGTAGGAGAGCCGAGCTTCTCTGTCAATCAGTTCTGCTCCAGTTTCTACCTCCTCCAGTACAGCTGGCAGACGGCCATCAGCTTCAGGGTAAGTCCAGGCTCAATAACCACTGTAAGAGATATATCTCAGAGTTTTTTCAATGTGAAAATCATTGGGACAGGATTCCCCAATTTTTCAAAAATCAATCAATCAATTCAAAAAAAGTGCTGACTGAACCTAACTCTTGAAATCATGACACGTTGGTTTAACTGCATATCTCCTCATCCCACCCATTCTGGAAGAACCTTGACCCCAGCACCAGGTCCATGTCCAGGTTCTGGTTCTGGATCAGACTGGTTTCCGTCCAGCTCCCAGGAGGGTGAAGACCAGCTGTCTTCTTTCAGAGCCCAGATCTCCAAAATTGAACAGTTCCTCTGTGCAGAGAGGCCCCGCCTTCCCAAAAGACAGCGAACTGACGACTAACATCATAATATACAGAGGATTATTTTCACACTCAGTAGTGTCTTTGAGATAGTGGTTCCACTACTAGAAGTGTTGTTTACAGTGTGTATTGTTGGTAAATATAAAACGGGGAAAAGCAGTTCCTCTCTTCTAAGAAGCTTGTTCAAGAGATGATTAACCAACAACTACTGTGTTGCAGTTCAGGTATTTTGAAAAGATAATTTAACTATAATTTAACTATACATTTACAAGGGATTTAATTTCTGTATCAATTTGTAGAAAATGCAAAACTGTAAGAAGCTATAGTGTAAAAACTATAGCTGAAGCCGTCTAGTGTTGTCTCAGATCTTTACCTGTTTATTGTCATTGTTGACACCATGAAGTTATTCCCTTGGTCAGTTTATAGGTGGGCAGGAGAAGAGAGGATTCTTTATGTTCATTTATTTATATAACCAAATATTTATTTGAAAGCTATTTTCTCAGCATGTCCATTGCCAAGTTATCTGCTTGTTATGTGGTTTTTCATGTGGATTATGTTCTTGTATTGAGTTAACTTTGTGACATAAAGAGTCATTTGTAAACTTCCAAATAAAACACAAGTTTAAAAGGGCTAAAGATTACTGTTTATTCAACAAAGTGATTAATGCTGCATTTTAATGACAAACTAAGTTCAGTGTCTTGTCCATCTCAGACCTCCCTGTCAATATATAAAACAATATGCATTATATTTTGTTTATTAGATTTCCAAACCTACACTATCGACAGACTTACAGGGTCTACGTAATAATTCTTGACTTTCTCACCCTTTTAAACTCCTAAGCCCTTGTGTGTCTCTACTTGATTGTATATTTCACTGCAGCAGGCCCAACAGATGAACAGGAAAGGCCAGGAGTGATTACCAGTTAAAAACGTCTGGCTAACTGTTTACATGCTAATTAACACTAATTAACTTCATTGCCAATCAGGGTTGTGTGTCTCAGAGGAGCTCTAATTGTTGAAGCACCTTTGGTCTCCATCATGTTGTCTCTACTACTGCTCTTGTTAGGTCCATTACAACTCATTAAATGGAATACATTAAATTAACACAGATTAACATAAAAATTAACAAATAATAATTAACACAAAACCCCAAGCCCTAATTAACACAAATCAATTAGCAAAGATCAACACTAACTACACCATTTTAATGAGCTTCTCGTTAGCTTTGTTGCCTGTGAGGAGGATGCAGACGGCAGAGAGCATACGGGCCAACAGATGCTGCTTGGTCTCCAGTGGTTAGTTAGACAGCCTCCAGTGGTTTACTGGTTTATTCTGATGGGCTGGATCATCTGTGAAATCCTGCAATGCAGGATAGATGCAAGGCTGGGGAAACCTCTACACATGCTAAAACTGTACATGTAAACAAACACCTAGAACAGAGACTGAAATAGATGAAATAAATAGATGCCCCCATCGACTTGACTGCTCTTCTTTGCCCAAGTAGCTGCGCCAAGCCTTTACAAACATTCTGTTCACGTACTGAAATTAACGGCGCACCTTTTGATGGTGGCACAAGGTCTCCACGAGGTCTATCTTACTACACTTACTGATAATGAATACGCCTGGATGTTAATGTCCTCATAAAGAAGTCTGGAGCGTTTCAGTGTGTGTGCCCACCACTGCTGACCCTTATCCTTACAGGGAGGGTGGGGGATATGTACGATATAAAGGATTTCATTTTAATACACTCACACATACACATTCAGTTTCTCTCTTCCATACAGTTTTTCTCTCTCTCACACACACACACACTCTGCCTGGGTTATGAAGAGTTGGTGCTTTGAAACAGTCAATTACCTTCTGGCTAGGGAGGATACCTGCTGTTAATTACTGCTCGGTGTTTTATATGCAGAGTAAATAAGGAGACCGCTGACATTCACATTCCATCAACGTGTCCCCCAGCATACATATTACAGCGGTGTGTGAGTGCGGGTGTGTGTGCAAGTGTGTGTGTGCGTGTGCGTGTTCAAACTGCATTCATCTGATGATAGAATAACACTGCAGGAGGGCACCATGGGACCAGTGTGTAGGCAGGGTTAGGGTTAGGGTTTAGGGTTAGGGTTAGGGTTAGGGTTATAGGGTTAGGGTTAGGGTTTAGGGTTAGGGTTAGGGTTAGGGTTAGGGTTAGGGTTTAGGGTTAGGGTTAGGGTTAGGGTTAGGGTTAGGGTTTAGGGTTAGGGTTAGGGTTAGGGTTAGGGTTAGGGTTAGGGGTTAGGGTTAGGGTTAGGGTTAGGGTACTCATACTCTCACTTTGTGCAGTGCTACCTTCCTGATGACATTATTGTTACATATTCACAACCAGATATATATATATATATCACCTGCATTTGCTGCTGTACCACATAATAAGAATAAGATGTTACATGTGTTGTGGTTTCAGTGGAAATTTGTCTCCTACAAAACTGTGTATAGTTGAATGTCTGTATGTATATAAGGTAAATTTGA